>PVJO010004346.1:0-110959 GCA_004026905.1 Hystrix cristata
TTCATTCCATTGAAAAGTCTCATATTTATTCATTAAACTGATTTCAAGACTCATTAATTTGTTTCAAACTATGTTTTAAAAAATCCCTGAGCTGAACCATGAAGTAATCCTGGATCTCTTTAAAAAGGCGTTAGGGGGTAGTTAGCGGGAAGTGAACAGAAATGCTGTGCAAGGGACAAATGGCAACTGCACTTGGACATCTTGGGACTGACTGTATGGTAGAGACAGGCAGACTGTGAATGCTGAGGATAGGAAAGAGAGGGCTTTGATTTAGAAATGCTGAGTTTTTGAAGGTGAATACAACTAGCACAAAGCTGTGTCAGACCAGCACTTCTATCCAAAGTCAAATAAAAGAAAAAAAAGGCATTAGGAATGAATTTCCTAGAATAGAGGCTGTCAGGACAGAAAGCGAGGTAGGCATGAGTTTCCTCTCTCGCCCCAGGCACCAGCCCTTGGCTTGGGAATGTTATTCTAGTACATGGCAGTGACCTGGTTTTCCAGTGGGCAGAAAACATCCGAATAGTACTGGAAGTACTGGCATCCTTGTTGTTGAGTTTGGTGATATTATCATTGTTCTTAAACCATTTTAGCTTGTAGAACTGGTCGTCTCTGCTGGAGACCAGTAAGATAGTAGGAAGCTAGATGAATGCTCATTTTACACAGCCAGGATGGGAACTCAGACTGAAATATGAAGCGAAACCAAGTTTTGCAAACTGAAGGCACTCAGGATCTGTGACAGATCTATAAGGTTGTCGCAGCTGAGCCAGCAACGCAGCCCTGTAATTCCAGCTACTCGATAGGCTGAGGCAGGAGGATTACAAGTTTGAAGTCAGCCAGGACAATTTAGTGAGACTTGTCTTAAAATGAAAAGAGCTGGGGATGTAGCTCAGTAATAGAGTTAGCCTGGATTCAGTCTCCAGATAGAGACAGTCTTATTTCTTCCTTTTTTTTCCATAAACTTTAGTTTTGCATGGCACAGTGGTGAACACCTGTAATTCCACCTACTTGAGAGGCTGAGTGGGGCAGAAGAATCACAAGTTCAAGCTTAGCCCCAGCAACTTAGTAATTTAGTGAGACACTGTCTCAAAATAAAATATAAAAAAGGCTATGGAATGTGACTCAGTGGTAAAATGATGGCCTAGCCGACGTAAGTCCTGGGTTTGTTCGACAGCACCACAAAAAGCAAGCAAGCAAACAAAAAAACAAGAAGCAACAACAAAAGATGGGAGACAATCCAATGTCTACCTCAAATGTCATTTGCTTAAAAAACTGTTCTGAAACCAGGTATGGTGGTGCAAATCTGTAATGCCAAAACCCCGGGAGGCTGAGGCAGAAGAATTGCAAGTTCCAGCCCAACCTGGGCAATTTAGCAATATCCTGTTGCAAAATAAAATGAAAAGGGCTGGAGAAATAGCTCTATGGTACAGTGCTTACCTATCATGCATAAGATCCTAGATTCATTCCCCAGTATTGCAAACGAAAAACAAAGTAAAACAAAATATTCTTGTAGTTGTTTCATGCTACAATTAAGATAGGCTACAGGAAGGATCACTTTGGTTTTTATGTAAGTGTATCTCAATTGCTTAGTGGAATTATTGGTACAGAGAAAACTTTTTTCTCGAATTTAATACATATTCATTATAGGAGGTGTTTCAGGGTGACAAACATCAGTCATGCTCACATCTAGTGGTGGCATATAGAAAGCCAAAACCATTTTTAAAATCAAGAGAAAGAAATGTTTGAGTACTGGGAGTACTGATACCTGTGGGTGAGGTGTGGGCAGTACTAGAGTATCTACTTTGAAATATACAATTAAATGTTGTCAACCACATTTGTCCCCACTGTGCTACACAACGTTACAAGTTATTCTTCCCATGCAGCTGTAGTCCTGTACCCGTTTACCTCTTCTCTTTGTCCACTCCCTATTTCCTACCCTTCCTAGCTTCTGGTAACCACGACTTGACTCTGTCCTTCTAGGAGATGAACTTTGCTTAGCTTCCACATATAGGTGAGAACATGTGACATTTGTCTTTCTATGATTGACTTATTTCATTTAACATAATATCCTCTAGTTTAATCCATATTACCACAAATTACAAGATTTTGTTTTTGTGGCTGAATAATATTCCATTTTATCTATATGTAATGTGAGATATATATAGGTAATATATGTATTGCATATGTAAGATATATATAATGATATATGTAATGTGATATATGTAATATATGTAATATGAGATTATATATATATATATAATATAATTTTCTTTATTCATTCACCTGTCAGTGAATACCTAGGTTGACTCCATTTCTTGGTTGATGTGAATAGTGCTACACTAAACACAGAAATGCAGACATCCCCTTGATGTACTGATTTCCTTTCCTTTGAACATATACCCAGTAGTGGGATTGCTGGATCATATGGTAGTTCTAGTTTTAATGTTTTGAAGAATCTCCACACTGTTTTCCACAATGGCTGTAGTAAGTTACATTCTGATAAAGAGTGAATGAGAGTTCACCTTTCTGTGCCCCCCACATTTATCTTTTGTCTTTTTGATAATACAAGTGGTGATTAATAATACAGTAGTCCTAAAACTAAAAAATTTGTTACAGTAAAAGACACTGCCATTAATTCCTCTCAATACTTCCCATCGCTTTGAACACACACCCTCCTTCTTGCCACTTTTGGAAGCGGTTCTGAAAGTCTTTTTCATGAGGGTCTGTATGAGGTCTGAAAACATGCAGTGAATGCTGCTGCCCAGTGCCGCCCAGCAGAAAAGCAGGCGGGTAAAAATATTACAGTGTGTCCTCATCTGCCTTATTCACCAAATCTAGCATTCTATGACTTTTGGCTCATCCCCAGAGTCCAAATGACCATTGAAGGTAAACATTTTGAATTGATGTAGGACATCAAGTCATCCACAACAGGACAAGTAGAGACACTCACAAAAGAGGACTTACAGAACTGCTTCAGAAAATGACAAGAATCACGAGATAAGTGTGTTGGAAGTGAGTGGACATATTTGGAGCGAGATTAGTGGTAATGTCCTTGCTGTAATAATTTTTTAGAAATTGTATCATAGCTTGTAGCTATTCTGGCTAGAGTAAGGTAATACTTCATTGTAGATTTTATTTGCATTTCTGTGATGATTAGTGATGGTGAGTATTTTTTTTATATATGTGTTGCCCATTTGTATGTTACCTTTTGAGAAAAGTCTAGTCTGATAATTTGCCATATCTTAAATTTTATTAATTGTTTTTTCTACTGAGTTGAGTTTCTTATATATCTTAGATTTTAGTCTCTTGTTGGATGAAGTGTTTGCAATTTTTTTCTCCTATTCTGTAGGTTGTCTCTTAACTCTGTTGGTTGTTTTCGGTGCAGAAGCCTTTTAGTTTGATGCAATCCCATTTGTTAAATTTGCTTTTGCTGCCTGTACTGTTGAGGTCATATCCAAAATATCATTGTCCAGACCAATTTTCTGAAGTGTTTACTCTATATTTTCCTCTAGAAATTTCAGTTCAGGGTCTTACATTCAAGCCAATCCATTTTGGGTTGATTTTTTTTTAATTGATAAGATGTAGGGGTCTAGTTTCATTGTTTTGCATATGGATATCCAATTTTCCCAACACCAGTGAAAACTGCCTTCTCCAATGTACGTTCTTGGTGTTTTCATCAAGCATACGTTGGCTATAAACAGGTGTATTTAGTCCTCGGATCTTTATTCTGCTCCATTAGCCTATCTGCCTGTTTTTGTGCCAGTGATATGTTGTTTTGGGCACTATAACTATGTAGTATGTTTCCTCTAAAATCTGGAATAAGAAAATGTTGCCCACTTTACCACTGTTTTTCAGTGTATTACTGGCACTCCTAACCAGAGCAATTTTGCAAGAAGAAAAAAAAAAAAGGTGCACACAAATGGGAAATGAGGAAGTCAAAATATTCCTATTTTCGGATAGCATAATCTTATATATAAAAAAACTAAAGATTCTACCAAAATGGTTAGAACTGATAAATTCAGTAAAGTTGTAAGATATAAGATCAGCATACAAAAATCTGTAGCATTTCTTTACAAGAGAAATGAATTAGCTAAAAATAAATAAAGCAATCCCCAGGAACAAATTTAACCATGAAGATGAAAGCATTCTACAATGAAAACTATAAAACACTACAAAAGACATTAAAAGGACACACAAATAAATGTAAAGACACCATATGTTCATGGATTAGAAGAATGAATATTGCTAAAATATTCATATTACTCAAAGCAATCTGCAGATTCAATGCATTTTTATAAAAATACCAGTGATATTCACAGAAAATTTGGACAAGTGTGATTTGGACAAGTGTCCCTCAAAGGCCCATGTGTTAAAGGTTTGGTTCCTACCTCATCGTGTTATTGGGAAGTGATGGAATCTTTAAGAAGCAGGACAGGGATGTCCTTGAAGAGGATAATAGGACCTCAGCCTCTTGCTTTCTCTTTTGCTTTCCAGTGGCCATGAGGTGAGTAACTCCCACCACCATGCACTCTCACTGTGAGTTATTGCCTCACAAGGGCCCAAAAGCAATTGGCCAAGTGACTGTGGACTGAGTCCAGTTTTTCTTCCTTTTAAATTGATTTTTCTATTCTGTTCTCTGGAGAATCCTAACATAATTGTCTAATATGGAGTTTTCCTGAATTCTACTCCACTGAATGGCATTGTTGTACTTTCTTCCAATGTACTCAATTAACTTTTTTTCATTTTCTCTCCCTTTTGATTCTATCATAAGGATAAGAAAAAAGAGCTGAGAAACTTTAGCATCCAGAAAAATTAAATACATAGGAATGAACCTAACCAATGAAGTGAAAGCCCACTCCAACAAAAACTACCAAATTCTGAAAAAGGAAATTGACAAGGACATCAGAAAATGGAAAGAATCCCCTGTTCCTGGATAGACAGAAGCAATATTGTCAACGTAGCCGTACTCCCCAAACTGATATGTAGATTTAATGCAATCTCAGTCAAAATACCAGTAGCATTCCTCACAGAGTTAGAAAAAACAATCCTAGAATTCATATGGAAGCAGAAGTGACCCCAAGTAGCAAAAGCAATCCTTAGCAGCAAGTGCAAAGCAGGGGCATCACAAAACCTGACTACAAGTCACACTACAGAGCTACAGTGGTAAAAAACAGCATGGTACTGGCAAAAAAGCAAAAAAACAAAAAACAAAAACAAAAATAAAACTAGATATGTAGATTGATGGAACAAAAGGGAGGGTGGAGAAACATCCCCAGACACATTCAGTGCTTTGACCTTTGACAAAGGGGCCAAAAACATGATGGAGGAAAAAGACAGCCCCTTTAGCAAATGGTGCTAAGAATATTGGCTATCTATATGCAGAAGATTGAAGCTGGACCCATATTTCTCGCCATGTACTAAACTAAAATCAAAATGCATCAAAGATCTAAACATTAAAACCATTAACCTATTTGGAAGATAAAATAGGCAAAATTCTTGAAGTCATAGATACAGGTAAAGACTTTCTGAACAGAACTCCAGTTGCATAAGAAATAACAATGAGAGTCAACAAATGAGATTGTATCAAATTAAAAAGCTTCTACACAGCAAAGGAAACAACCATCAGAGTGAAGAGACAATCTACAGATTGAGAAAGAATTTTCTCCAGCTCTTCCTCAGACAGAAGACTAATATCTAGAATATATAAAGAACTCCAAAAAATTAGACCACCCAAAATAAAACACCCAATCAAAACATGGGTGAGTGCAATAAACAGACACTTCTCAGAAGTACCAATGGCCAATAAACCTATGACAGATGTTCAACATCTCTGGCCGTTAGCTAAATGCAAATTAACATTAAAATTGCATCTTACACCAAAAAGAATGGCAATCATGAAGAAACCCAATAACAACAAATGCTGGCATTGCTGTGATGGAACAAACATTTCTACATTGGTGATGGGAATGTTTACTAGTGCAACCATTATGGAAGTCGGTATGGAGATTTCTCAAAGAAGTAAAAGTAGAAATTTAATTTGATCCAGCTATTACTTTTCTAGATACCTTCCTAAAAGAGCTAAAGACATCATATTAGAGCAATACATACATACCAATGTTTATGGCAGCACAATTCGTAGTAGTTAAATCCTGGAAGCAGCCTGTATGTCCATCAACAGATGAATAAATAAAGAAAATGTAGTAACTATGCACAGTGGAACGCTCAGCTATGAAGAAGAATAAATTGGAGACATTTGTAGGAAAATTGGTACACCTGGAAAACATAATGTTACGTGAAATAAATCAGATGCACAAGGTTAAATACTGTTTGACTTCTCTCATTTAAGTAATGCAAAGTACAAATAAAGGGCAAAATAAAAGATTGACAAAAGAAAGCAGGGAAATAGAAATTTTGCAAATAGCAAGGAGTCCAAGAGACTGAGGGTGAGGGGAAGAAGGGGATGTAAAAAGATTTAAAATATATCATGTATATATACCAAATACCCATAATAAATGAAAAAATATGTTGTAAACATGAACTAAAATAATAATAACAATAATAATGAAAATGGGGAAAGGTTTCTAGAGATGAAGGGAGGGAGGGGTTAGTAGGGGAAGGGGAATAAAGAAGAATCAAGGTGTGTTATTCACACGTACCTACTCCCTAAGATAAATGTAATCTTCGTGTATTGCAAATATATACTAATAAAATTAAATAAATGCAATTTACTGCTGGTAGCAAACAAACAAGAAAACCATAATTATTTAGTGACTTGTTTTAACAAATTAAACCAACAATATTTATTTGTACACTATCAGTGTGCTGGCTTTAACTGAGACACTGGGATTCAGTAGCAAGGCAGTCCCACTCTATCCCTCCACGGTATTTATATTCTACCAAGAAGACAAATTGTGACTTACATTACCATGATGTTTTTATGATTCGAGGAGTACAGGGACATGGAGAATATTCCAGAAATATTCATTCTAGTCCATAGTATCAGAGAAGATGTTCTGGAGAAAAACCCTAAGCTGAGGCTCGAAAGGGAGAAGAGGACTGAGGAACTGTGTCCTTAGAAGAAACAGCATGTAAGAAGACTTGGAAGCTTTACTTGCCTGATTATTTTTCTGATTAATATAGCAGGTCTATAAAAGTTCTACCAACTCTTTGCCAATCTAATTTACATTTCTCTATATCCTTGAAAGGAGTGTAATTGTGTTTTTTTTTCTTAAAAACATTCTGCGATTCCAAATTTTTAGAGAATTAGGCAAAGCATTACTTTTATTTTAAAACATCTTCTGTTCTAAAGTTGATACACTTGGTAGGCAGTTCCTGCTGCCCACTTCTCTTTTAGCTGGTCGAACTTTAACGTGCAATCAAAACCCTTTGAAACATTCATAGTTTTCTTTAAAACATTTGGTATTGTTTGATGCCGTTGTAGTTTATTAGTAGTACCTAGCAAAACCCCTAATGCGTAAACAATAAAACCACATTTTCCATGTCATTTCCTGCACCCACAAGGTGTTATGTGAGGGAAGCAGCCCCAGAGACAATTATCTTGCATATATATTTCAGGTTACTGCAGATCAATAAACCCAAACTCTACACTTGTGCTGCCTAGTGCGGTAGTTACTACCCACAGGTGAATAACCAGCAGTCCAAGTGTGGCTGGTCTGAACTGAGGTTGTATGTATAAAAGGCTAATTGGCTTTCAAAGACTTAGTAGAAAAAAAGAGAAATGTAAAGTACTTCGGTTAGTTCTTATAATGATTACATATTGAGAACGTTTTGGATTTAGTAGAATAAAATACATTATTAAATTAACTACACTTATTTCTTTTTTACTTTAAAAAAATGTGGCTACCAGAAAATTATGTGTTGCCAGCAAAAGAAACCACCAACAGAGTGCAGGGACAACCCACAGAATGGGAAAAGAACTTTTTCCAGCTGTTCCTCTGATAAAGGACTAATATTTAGAATATATAAAGAACTCAAAAAAATCAGACCCCCCCCAGATTTGAAGACCCTGTCCAAAAATGTGCAGCTGAAATGAATAAACATTTCTCAGATGAAGTAGAAACAGCAAATAAAAATATGAAAAAATGTTCAACATCACTGGTCATTTGAGAAATGCAAATTAAAACAACACTGTGATTCCTTCTCACTCCAGAAAGAATGACTGTTATCAAAAAAATCAGCCAATAACAAATGCTGGCAGGGCTGTGGGGGAAAAGGAACACTTCTCCACTGTTGGTGGGAATGTAGACTGGTACAACTACTGAAGAAATCGGTGTGGAGATTCCTCAAAAAGCTAGGACTAGAGGTTCCATTTGACCCAGCTATTTCTCTTCTTGGTATCTACCCAAAAGATTTAAAAGCATCATACTGCAGTGATATATGCACACCCAAGTTTATGGTGGCATAGTTTGTAATAGCTAAATCTTGCAAACGGCCCAAATGCCCATCAACCAATAAATGGATAAGGAGGATAGTTTTTTTTTTTTAATACAATGGAGTACTACTTTGCCATAAAGAACGATAAGTCTGAGACATTTCTAGGTAAATGGATGCACCTTGAGACCATACTTTTAAGTGAAATAAGTCAGACACACATGTTCAAATAGCACATTATTTCTCTGGTGTGAGAAATTGAAAGTGTAAATAAGGACTCAAATGTATTATATTGAGAAAGAGAAGGAATTGTTCAAATGGGAAGGGGAACAAGGGAAGGAAGAGGGGGAAAGGAATGGAGGGACAAGAAAAAAGAGACTAGAAGGAAAAAATGGAAACAAAGCTTTTGTAAAGAAGGAGGGAGGGGAGGTTGGAGGGAGGGGAGGGAAATGGGAAAAAAAGAAGCAGCAAGATACATCTCATACAGGTACAAATTCCCTATGATGAATGTTATCATTATGTATATCTAAAATGTACCAATAAAATAAAATTTAAAAAAGAAAGAAAATTACCTGTTGCTACTGTTTGTGGCTTACATTATATACCTTTAGTTGGTGTTGCTCTCAATCTTTATTTTGTATATGTGAGCAAAGGCTGAGACCGGTCAGAAGACAAAGCGAGCATGCGCTGTGGTTTTTAGTGAGCATCAGGAGTAATCAGTGCTGGTTAGGGAATGTGTGACTTTTGAGTGAATCAGTTATTGGAACAGCTCAAGATCTGAAGATGCTATGGAGACTTTGTTAGGCATGGGGGATTGGAAATAGGGACTTAATCAGATGCTGTTTGGGTCCCACCTAATTAGAGGAGGCAGTTCCCTACTAATCTCATGTTTATGAAACTGGCACTGTTATTCTCAGAGTCCCGCTGCTTGTTTTCCCTCTGAAATCTCAAGGCAAGTATACAAGAATAAAGTGTATTATTATACCAGAAGAAAGTTAATATGAAGTAGTAGAAGCTGAGCCCCTTCATAGACAAAGTTCCTATATTCACATATAGTATCCCCAAGAATAAGAAAAGCTAACCCTGTCAAAAAACTTTCCAATTCTGTAGCACCTTTAATCTTGAAGTACTGTAGTAACTCTAATTCATTAATTGTCACAATTTCGCTATGAGTAGTGAGATTTTACGGATTAGGGAAGAATCACTGAAAATAAAGGACTTGCCCAAATTTTAGTGATTAGTAGAGCTCACCTGCCAGGATGGAAGAGGTTAAATGGAAGGATTTTCAAAGGGGTTCAGAGTTGGAGGATGTAGCTCAGTGGCAGAAACCTTGCCTGTCCAAGGCTCTGGGTTCTATGCCAGCACTACAAAAAAAAAAAAAAAAGGGAGAGAGGGATGGAGGGGGAGAAGGAGGGAGGAAGGGGAGAGAGAGAGAGAGAGAGAGAAGAGAGATTAACAATGGATATAATAGAAAGGCAAATTCCCACCTGGAGGGCATAATGTTAAGAGCAAATGAGTGCAAACTAATTTATTATATTTGTTTTTCTATGTCTTTTGAAGGCTCTTGTTTATTTGGAGTACAGATTAGTTACCTAATTAGACATAATTTTATTCATGCCACAAACATCTATTGAGCGTTCATTACTGCCAAACAGTGAATCAGTCATCACCCCTGGCCTCAGGAAGGTTATAGTCTTTTAGAAAGAGGCAGACACATAAAATGCTGGAAAGTGTTTCAGGTGCTCTGATAAGTAGCGTAGGTCTAAGACTTGTACAGTTCTTCCTGTTTCAGGCACTGTTTTTATGTGCTTCCAAATATAGTACATAATTAACAAGCCTTTGTTTGCATGTTAAAACATGACTTTCAAAAAAGACATCAGGCTGGAAGTGGAATCATCTCAGGACGGAGCACCCTCAGACCTGCTTCTGTGCACCACAGATGCTTGCTGCACACCTTTGCACAGTCTGCAGTATGGACCAGGCTCAGTGTCCCACAGGTGAGGAAACAGAGACTCTTGGAAGTTCAGCAATTTACTCCAGGTTGCATAAAGAGTAAACGTAGACTGCTGACAAGCACTAGACTAATTTTTTTTCTCGGTGAATTGGTCTATTCTGGACATTTCATATAAATGGAATCATGTAAGCCCGACCCCCATGTGAGAAAGCAGACTCGTGCTGAGGAGTGGCACCCCACCTGCAGGGGAGCACAGCATGTGGCAGCAGAGGCTGAGACTAACCAACCCACACAATCCAGCATGAAAACAACACCCCGGGAGTAAAGGGAGCAACCTGACCTCATGACTGTTAACATTAAGTGCAACAGCCCACTTGAACCCCACCTTGTGGCCTACATCCAGCAGAGAACACGGGGATGATCCTGTTGCCCATCTACCACTGGATGCAAGGACATGGCTTGGCTTGAATGGTAACCACAGTCTTTGGCGGGGGGTGGGGTGGGGGGGTGTGAACAGAGGGGCCTCTAGTGGAAGGAGAATGCCTTGACCCATAGGCCTTAAACATAGGAATGGAAAACAGCATCTGGATGCATCCCAAGACTGTGGATTGTGGAAAGAAACCACTCATTCAATTAATACAGGAATCTTTTCTTTAACTAAGTCTTTCTTTTTTCTTTCTTTTTGATTTTCATGTTTTATACTATTTTTATCTTTCCTTCATAGGGTATTTTGGGGGCTTGGGGTTTTTCTCCCACTTTTTATTTCTTCTTTTAATTTCTTTTTTTTTGCCTTTTATCTTTTTCCCTTTCAACTCTTTTTTTCTCTTCTTTCTTCTTCTGTTAATCTCCTGCTTTTACTGTGTATCTTTTTTCTTCTTTTTCTTGTTTGTTCTTTCCAGCAACTGTTCTCTATTACTATTAATTTACCTTATGCCCAGCACCCCAAAAAAGCAAAACCAAAAGCAAAAAATCCCTTACTTTTAGTCCTGAATAGGATCCTCATCTTACTTTTTTCTCTCTCTTTTCATATCTCATAGATTAATTTTTCAAATTTTGCTTTTTTCATTCTCTGGTTTCCCACCCCCTCCATGTTCACTAGTATTATTACTAAGCTTTATGAATCTCTAGATAAATAGCTAACTTAATGCTACTGCTGTTTAATACTGTGCTATTGTTGTTCCATTTAGTAGATATTTACTGTAGGTCAGTAGGTCAATATTTGGTTTGTTTTAGTGTTCAAACTATACTTATGCATTTTTTTTTTACTAAGGACAAGGTTGGTACTTTATTGGCCCTTAGGGTTTGTGAATATTCACTTTGTATTTAATGCTATAATGGATGCTGAATTAATTTCTATAGCAAAGGGGTCATAGCTGTAGCTATCAATTGGTTTTCTTGAGATGCCAATATCTAGATTGCCTAGGGGCCATTGAAATTACTGTGGCCCATTCTGGGAGAACTAGGTATTGAGTCAAACACACTGCAACTGTAAACAGAGGTAATTGGATCCTGGGACAGAGGCAAAGGCCAGTAGTTAGCCATGCCCAGAGGACACCACTGAAAAGTAGACATTAACTAAAGAGGTCGTCATACTAAAAACAAAACTTTCCACTATAATAAACCCATGACTCCAAACGTAAAAAACACAAACAAGCAAAAAATAGAAACATGAGATGACAATCCAACAAAATGCCTCCAAAACTCCCACATAACCTAAAGCTGATCCATGGGGCATTGAAGCCTCACACCTGAATTATTTGAAATGGTATCAGAGGAGATAACAAATGGTACAACAAGGCAATTGGCAAGCTCACAGAAGACATAAGCAATAAGATATTAGGCCAATTAAATTCATCAGCAAGTCTAAATAAGACACTAAAAATGGATGAGATAAACAAAACAATGCAAAACATACATGAACGTCATAGAAAAGGACTAGAGTCTATAAAAGGGCTCTAAATAGAAGTTCAGGAGATTAAAAATTCTATTAAAAGTGTGGGCAGGAGAAGTGACTCATTGGAGGGAGGAGTCTTAGATCTAGGAGACAGGACTGTTGGCAGTGACCAATTAATGTGACATCTTACAAACAACAAGAGAACTTTGAAAAATGGATGCAACAACTCCTAGATGATGCAAAGAAGACTAAACTAAGATGAATTGGAATTAATGAAAAACTAGAAGATAGCACACAGATGGCATAAAAAACCTGTTTACTAAAATAATAGCTGAAAAATTGCCAAATAAGGTAAGCAATTCAACATATAGATGAGTGATGCATTTAGAACCCCAAATAGCCATGATCAGAAAAGAATATCTCCATGACACATCATAGTCAAAATCCTGGAAGTCCAGAACAAGAACAGAATCTTAAAAGTGGCTAGAGAAAAGCAATGACTTGCTTATAAAGAAAAACCCATTAGAATTACAGCAGACTTTGCAAAACAAACCTAAAAGCCAGGAGAACTTGGAGTGAAGTTTTTTGAGCCCTGAAAGAAAACAACTTCCCACCCAGGTTTACATATCCTGCAAAGCTATCTTCCAATACTGATAGAGAAATAAGATACTTTTATGATGTGGGAAAGCAGCAGCATATGCTGAAGAACACCTAAAGAAATATATGACCATCCAACAAGCATGCCAAAACATTCTCAAGGATATCCTCACAAGGGATGGCAAACCTTTTAGAGACGAGTGCCCAAACTGCAACCAAAAGCCCACATATCTATCATAAATCATCAACACTGCAATTAAACCTGAATAGTGAGGTTTTAGTTCAGAAAAAACAACTCATACATTAACATGTTTTTTCTTAAAAGAAAAACAACATACGTTCCATAAGTTTGCCAGTGCTGCTCTAGAACGACGATGAAGCTAACAATGACAAAAAGTATAATAGTATGGGTATATCAGGCAGGGTTAGCAGTTAAGTAGACGAGAAAGATAATCAACAATGGAAAACTAAGACAATGACAAGAATGAGTCAATACCTATAAAGAGACCAATGCCCAAAAGGAGAGTCTTTCTTCAGGACTTAAGTGACAAGCTTCCATAGAGACTGAGTAAGTGACAACATTGGGAGCTAGTCTTTGGGAGAGTGAGAGCTAAATAGGGATCTCCTGGGGTCTCCTGGGAGACCCAGGCTAAGACCAGGAAAATCACAGGGCCTGTATTATTTTATGGAAGGCTAAGATTGATGGGAGTAATCACTAGAGGGGGCTGTTCTGAAGAAGAAGAGATTTAATCTAGTGGTATGCCTGAGCTCTGGCACTGGTGCCAACATCCAGCGGAAATCAGGGCTGAATTACCCTGGATAATAACGGGGGCCTAGCTGTCTTCACTAAAATCATTGTCTTTGTTTTGGTAAAGGGCTCTTAACAAGAGGTTCCTAGGTATTGTCAATATCCAGTGGACATTAGGTGCCATTGTTGTTGCTGAAGGTACCACCACAGGCAGGTAACATAATACTGACTGGCAATTGTTTTTCTCTTTTGCCAATACCTGGATTGCCTGGGTGGTCATAAACTATATTGCGGCTCACTCCTGAAGAATGAGGCACTGGGCCAAAGAATTTGCAAACCCAGCACAACAAATAAGCAAACACAAGCATGAGAAGGTAAGGCAACAAGATGTCTACAAAACCCCCTGATTCCCCCAAAATTGGTACAGAGGGCAATGAGGGGGAGGAAATAATAAACTACACAGCAGATAGGTCTGAAATGGTACCAATGGAGGTAAAATAGTTCTACAAGGTGCTTGGTGAATTTAAAGAAGATACAACTAATCATATAATAAGAGAAATGAAACAAATGATCAGGAAATCTAGAGAAGATGCTAATAATCAGCCAGTGGAACTAAAGAAAGAGATGCAAAACATAAGTTCTCAGCATAGAAAAAAATGGAAGACCATAAGGAAGTTCCAAACAGAAATACAGGGGATTAAAAACATGATTGAAAATATGGGTAACAGAAACAACCAATGCAAAGACAGAGGTCAGAAATACAGGGCAGGGCTAAGATCAATGATCAATTAATGAGAGATACCTTAAAAACAACAAGGGAATGTGAAAAATTGATACCAAATCTCCTAGTTGACTCAAAGAGGAATAATACAAGAGCAATTGGAATTAACAAAAAATCAGAGGACAGTACAAAGGGCATAAAAAACATGTTTACACAAGTAGCAGGAAACTTTCCAGATGTGGAAAAAGAATTTAACATACGGATAAGTAAACCATATAGAATCCAAATAGCCATGACCAGACAAAAACCATTCCATGCCACATTATAACAAAAATATCAAAAGTGCAGCACAAGAACAGAATCTTAAAGGTTGCTAGAAAAAAGCAATGAATCACCTGTAAGGGAAAACCTATCAGAATGATAACAGATTTCTCACCACAAACCTTAAGGGCAAAGAATGAAGTGTTTCAAGTTCTTAAAGAATGCAACTTCCAACCCAGACTGTTATATTCTGCAAAATTCTCTTTCAAAATTGATGGAGAAGGCTGGGTGTGGTGGTGCACATCTATAAATCCTGGCACTTGGGAGGCTGAGACATGAGGCTTGCTGTAAGTTTGAGGCCAAGCTGGGCTACATAGTGAATTCAAGACCAGGCTTACCTACATAGTGAGACCTTGTCTCCAAAAACTGATGGAGAAATAAGATACTTCCATGATAATGAAAATCTAAAGAAATTCATGACCACCAAAGCAACACTTCCAAAAGTTCTCAAGGATATTTTAGAAGATAATGAAGTTAACAGTGCCACAAAGTCCAGTAAAATGAATTCATCAGGTAGAGCTAGGTATTAAGTAGAAAGGCAAGAAAACAAAACAGCAACAGGAAATTCATACAATAAAGGTATAAATCAATACCTACCAATTATAACTATCAATGAAAATGGACTTAACTCACCAGTCAAAAGATACAGATTAGCAGATTGGACCAAGAAACAAAATCCAGTGGTATGCTAGATACAAGAAATATATTTAACAACAAAAATGAATTCATAAACTAAAAATCAAAGGAGGGAAATCAATGTTCCATGCAACAGGAACCTGTAAACGAGTAGGAGTAGCTATCCTATTTTCAGACACAGTAGAATTCAAGCCAAAGCTGATTAAAAGAGACAAAAATGGCCATTGTATGTTTGTTAACAGAACTATTCAACAGGAAGAGATAACAGTTATAAACATATATAAACCAAACCATGATGCACCCAACTTCAATAAAACAAACTCTAATGGACATAAAAGATCAGATAAATATCAGTATAATTATAATGGATGATCTCAATACCCCAGTACCACAAATAGCGAGATCAACTAAACAAAAAATTCAACAAAGAATTATCAGAGTTGAACCAAACCTTTGAACAAATGGACTTAGATATGTCCAGAGTGTTCCACACAACATTAACAGACTACACATTCTTTCTGGCTGCACATGGTACTTTGTTCAAAATAGACCATGTACTAGTTAACAAAGTATGTCTAAATAAATACAAAAGAATTGAAAATTTACCATTCTTATTATCACATCATGGTGCAATGAAACTAGAAATCATTAGCAAAAGAAACCACAGAAACTATGCAAAAATATAGGAATTAAAAATACGCTGTTGAATACAATAGGTCACAGAAAAAATTATGGAAGAAATAAGACAGTTCCTAGAATTAAATGATAACACAGGCAAAACATACCAGAAATTATGGGACACAATGAAAGCAGTCCTAAGAGGGAAGTTTATAGCAGTGAATGCCATATCAGAGCTTATACAAGGAAGGAAATTATAAAGATCAGAGTAGAAATTATTGAAATGGAGGCTAAAATTCAATACAAAGAATCAACAAATTGAAGAGGTGGTTCTTCATAAGAATAAAGAAAATAGACAACCCCTTAGCCAGTCTTGCCAAAAAAGGAAAGAAAAACACAAATTACTCAATTAGAAATTAAAAAGGTGAAATCACAATTGAGACTGTTGAAATCCATAAAAGTATTAGAAACTACCTCACAAATATACATGTCAAACAATTGAAGAACTCAGAAGAAATGGAGAAATTCCTAAATACATATGAAATACCAAATCTTAATCAAGAAGACTTAAAAAGCATGGACAATCCAATAACAGGCAATGAGACTGAAGCAGCGATACAACAAACTTCCAACTAAGAAAAGCTCAGGACCTGATGGATACACAGCCAAATTCTCCAAGAGCCTCAGGGAAAATCTAACACCAAAACTTTTCAAAATTTTTAGTGAAACTGAAAGGGAAGGAGCACTTCCAACATCATTCTCAGAAGCTAACATTATCCTGATCCCCAAACCAGACAAGGATCTAACCAAAAAGGAGAACTATAGGCAGTTTCTCTAATGAACATAGATGCGAAATTTATTGAGAAGATACTGGCAAACAATGTGACAAATCATCAAACAGATCACACACCATGAACAAGGAGGCTTCATCCGAGGGATGTAAGGTTCAACATATGCAAATCAATAAATGTGATTCATCACATAAATAGAAACAAGGACAAAAATCACACGATCTTCTCAATAGATGTAGAAAAAGCCTTTGACCAAATCTAACACCTGCTCATGATAAAAATTCTGAAGAAAATAGGTATACAAGGACCTTATCTCAATATAATAAAAGCCATTTATGATCAGCCTACTGCCAATATCATGTTAAATAGGGAAAAGTTGAAATCTTTCCCTCTAAAATGAGGGACAAGATAAGGATGTCCATTATCATCACTCCTGTTCAGCATAGTCCTCAAAACATTAGACAGCGCAACCAGGCGAGAGAAAGAAGCAAAAAGGGAAACATATAGGAGAGAATGAAGTAAAAATATTGTTTGCAGATGACATGGTCCTTTACTTACAAGACCCAAAAAATTCCATGAAAGGATTCCTAGAGTTGATAAACAAATACAGCAGTGTAGCAGGATACAAAATAAACACAAAGAAATCATTAGCAATCCTGTACACTAATAACTGACTCACCGAAAAATAAATTAGGAAGACAATACCACTCACAATAGCATCAAAAAAACAAATATGTAGGTATTAACTAAAGAAGTGAAAGACCTTTACAGTGAAAATTACATCAGACTGAAAAAGGAAATCAAAGAGGACATCAGAAAATGGAAAAATATCTCCTGTTCCTGGTTGGGTAGAACTGACATAATCAAAATGGCTACACTTCCAAAACTGATATGCAGATTTAATGCAATCCCAGTCAGAGTACCAATGTCATTTTTCACAGAGCTAGAGAAAACAATCCTAAAATTTATAAGGAATCAGAAGAGACCCAGAAAAGTAAAAGTAATCCTGAGTAACAAAAGTAAAGCAGGTGGCATCGCAGTCCCAACCCTGAAGTTATTTTATAAAGCTACAGTGATTAAAACATCATGGTACTGGCACAAAAACAGCCATGTGGATCAATGGAACAGAACAGAAGAAACGGAAACAACCTGAGCTGTATACAGCTATCTCATCTTTGATAGAGGGGCCAAAAACATACACTGGAGGAAAGAGAAACTCTTTAATAAATGATGCTGGAGACTAATACATGGCTAAAGAAGATGTGGTTTTTCTATACAATGGAATACTACTCTGCCATAAAAAGGATAAACTTGAGATATTTATAGGTAAATGGATGCACCTTGAGAACATACTCTTAAGTGAAATAAATCATGAGTACACATTGAATTGTTTCTGTGATATGAGAAACTATAAGTGTAAATAAGGACAAAAAGGTGTAATAGATAAGTAAAAGAAAGATAATATTTAAAAGGGAGGAGAACTAGAGAGGGAGGAGGGAAAAAGAAGGAAGGGAAAAAGGTAAGAAAGGGGAAAGGGGAAAATGGGAAAATGTAAGTAAAGCTGTTGTAAATGAGGGGAGGGGGAGTTGAAGGGAGGGGTGTGGAAGGGGGGGACCAAGATATATCATGTATAGGTACAAAGTATCTATGATAACTGTGATCATTATGTCTATCTACAATGTACCAATACATGATCTTGGTAAATAAAGTTAAAAAAAATGATGCTGGGAAAATTGGATATCCACAGGTAGAAGATTGAGTCTAGACCTACGTATCTCACCATGTCTAAACTAAGAACAAAATGGATCAAAGATATAAATGTTAAAACAGAAACGTTTAATCTACTGGAAAATAAAATAGGTACAACTCTTGAAGACAAAGGCATAGGCAAGGACCTTCTGAACAGAATCCCAGTGGCACAGTAAATAATACTGAGAGTTAACAAATGGGATCATATGAAAAGCTTCTGCACAGTAAAAGAAACAACCAACAGACTAAAAAGACAATCTATGGAATAAAAATTTTCACTGGCTATTCCTTGGATGGAAGACTACCATCAGGACTATACAAAGGACTCCAAATATTAGACCCCTCCCAAATAAAAACTGGGCAACCAAAATGAATAGACACTTCTGAGAAGAAGAAATACAAGTGGCCAATAAGTACGTGAAAAAATGCTCATCACCCTTGCACATCAAAGAAATGCAAATTAAAACTATACCAAGATACTATTTTAGCCCAGAAAGAATGTCTATCATCAAAATATCTAATGATAACAAATGCTGGCAAGGTTGTGGGGGGAAAAGGAACTGTAGTGTACTTTTGGTGGGAGTGTAAACCAGTACAACCACTATGGAAATCAGTATGGAGATTCTCCTAAACATAAAAATAGAAATTCTATTTGACCCAACTATTCTCCTTCTAGGTATCTTCCCTAAAGAGTTAAAATCATCATATTACAGAAATACATGCATACCCATGTATATAGCAGTACAATTTATAATACCTAGATCTTGGAAACAGTGCATATGTCCATCAAGAGATGAATGGATAAGGAAATGTGGTATTTATATATAATGGAGTACTATGCTGCCTTAAAGAATGATAAATTTCAGGCATTTGTATGTAAATGCATGCAACTTGAGACTATAAAAGCAAGTGAAATAAGTCTGGCACATAAGCTCAAATATTGCATGGTTTCTCTTACATAAGAAACAAAAAGCAAAAGAGAAGAAAGATAAATAGGAAATATGAAGATGTTCATATACTTCCCTAAATTACAAATTCCATTGTTCTACAATGTTTCCATATATGTCCTGATTGGTTTCATTTATACTACTAATTTATCATAGTTTGTTGCAAAGAAAGATTTTTGTTATTATGTTTGTTTTCGTAAGAATATTTTTGGCATATGTCTTGTACGCTGAGTAACTACTATGAAGATGATACACAGTGTAATAACTATAGTATTCTTATTATTTTTATAAAATTTTGTTTTGTTTTTTCATAAAATAAAAAAGGAAAAGAATATAATCACCCTTATAATTCAATGGACCAAGAGATAACCACAGTTACTACGTTATTGTAGATTTTCTTAAATAATTTTCTCTGTATGTATACAGATGTGTTTCTTATACGTGGAGTAGTATAGCACCTCATGAATATCTTTCATAGGTATTTCCTATGTATCTCTAGGAATTTATTCCCAGGTTAATTATATGATTAATCTGTGTTTACACAAATTCCTATTGCTTATACCACATCTATGGCTGGTGTAGTGGTTACTTGTACTTTGACATAACCTCCCAAAACGATTTCCTAATTTTTGAGACCAGATCTTATATTCCTTCATGTATTTTGTAAAGTTTAGCATTACCCTTCCATATTAGAGACATTCAATAAATATTCGTTTATTGCATGGCAAATGATGTTCCAGGCTTGTATGACAGGGAGAACTATGGTATCATTTATTATTGAAAGGGGACACTGATTTAGAAAAAAGAGACTATGATAAATCTTGCTTTAAACGTGTTAGTTTGAGATGATATCAATGCTGACTTTTTAAATAAATTTTTAAACAAATGCTGTAAAACTTTAGTTATCTGTCAGTTTCATTTTAGTAGGCTAATTTAGCACCCTCTTGGAGATAAATGAAACACCAACAATGACTTAAAGTCATGGCTTCTATTTATCTCTCTCTCTCTCTTCTTCTTCTTTCTCTTCCTAGCCTCTCATTATCCTTGTCTATCTTCTCCTTCTCCTTCTTTACAATGCTGGGATCGAACCCAGAATTTCATGTATACTAGGTATATGCTCTCTCACTTGACTGCACCCTTAGATATTTTCCCAAATTCTGAATGACTAGGCTGACTTTCAACACCTAGTTTATATTCAATCCAGGCCAGAAAATAAGTACCTCATACTGAATGAGGCAATCAGAGGGCTTCCAATTGAATCGGGAATTGAGACTATTAAATCTATTGTTTTCACAATTTGGAATAGACAGAGCAGTAGTTGAGGTCACAGTACAATAGATCACTAAAGCTTATTTTTCCAATCTAACTAAAACTTTGTATTTTTAAATTAGTATCTTAGCTTTCATCACCCCTTCCTTTCCCTCTCAGCCTCTGGTAAACCCCTTTCTTTTCTCTATTTCTATGAAGTTAATGTTTTTACATTCTCCATATGTGAGATCATACAGTGTTTGTCTTTTTTGGCCTCACTCATTTCACTTAGCATAATGTCTTCCTGTTCCATCCATTTTATCGTGTATGACAGAATCTCTTTTTTGAGGGCTGTGTCATATCCCATTGTGTATATGTACCACTTTTTCTTTATCCGTTCATCTGATGATGGATGCTTAGGTTGCCTTCATTCTTGGCTATTGTGAATAGTGCAGTAATAAGCATGGAAATGCAGATATCTCTTTGACATACCAATTTCAATTCCTTTAGCTATGTGTCCCAAAGTGGGATTGTTGCATCTTATGGGCAAATGATCTGAACAGACATTTCTCAAGAGATATAAATAGCAAATACACAGATAAATGAAAAAATGCTAACACTATTAATCATTAGGAAAATGCAAATTAAAACCACAAGAACAAAACACATCACACCTGTTTGAATGGCTGTCATCAAAAAGACAAATGATTTACAAGTGATAGTGAGGACATGGAAAAAGGGGAACTCATATGTTGTTGATGGTGAGAGCATAAATTAGTATAGCCCTTATAGAAAACATTATAGAGGTTTCTCTAAGAACTGAATTGGCTTCTAACATTTGTTGAAAATCACTCACATAACATATATTTTGAGCCTATTTATGGACTTACTCTGTTCCATTGATCAATCCTACAGTTGAAATCAGTTAGTGTTATCCCTCCAAGTTGTTCCTTTTAAAAGTTGTTTTAGTTATTTTAGGTTGTTTGCATTTCCACATGAGTTTTAGAATTAGCTTATCAATTTATGCAACAAAGCCAGCTTATCTTTGGGTTGGGTTGCATTGTAACTGTGGATCAGTTGGGGAGAATTGGTATCTTAACGATATTGAGACTTCTGCCCCGTGAATGTAGCTCTTCATTTATTTAGGTCTTCTTATTTCTCTCATCAATGTGTCTTTGTTTTCAGGGTACAAGTCCTCCACATATTTAGTCATATTTACCCTTAAATTCTAAAGCAAGACCATTCTGTGCACGCTACTCCAAACTCTGTGAATTTTGAGGTTTTTGTACAAAAGTGGCTGCATTCAATAATGAATCACATGAATGTTTTTAAGAAATGCAAAATGACAGGAGAGACAAAAATTGTTCTGATACTTTGCAATTTAATCCTTATCAAAATCATTGCAATTGAAATCTTTTGGTTTGTACTAGGTGCATAGTAGGCTCACTGATGCTTTTGTGCTGACTAGGCATTGGCTACTCCTTTGTTCTTTGGGGTGTGTGTGTGTGTGTGTGTGTGTGTGTGTGTGTGTGTGTACCTGTGTGAGGCCACATCTGCCAGGATGGTCTCATAGTGAATTTTTATAACTTTATAATTAAATTGGTACTATCAAACTTTTGGAGTTGTGGTAGGCAGGAGTCTAAGAAGGCTTATTTCCTTCTAGTGTACATTTCAGGTATAATCTCTTAAGGCTGGGGGTGTAGCTTAGTGAGAGAGTGCTTGCCTACAATGCATGAGGCATCAAGTTCCATCCTTAGCACTTGCACAATAAAACCCCAGCAACAACAAAACAAGGATGTCTATATTCCCTTCCCCTTGAGTATGGTTGAGACCTGTAAATAATTTGCTATGTCATTCCTGTAATTAGGTTATCTTACATTACAAAGGTGAAGATATTTTTGCAGTGGTAAATAAGGTACCCAAATCCAGTGGTATAAGAATTTATAAGGGGTCCTGGACTCCTCCCACAGGAGAGAGACCTTGTCCTATTGGCCTTTGATAAATGAACAACTATGCTGTCTGCCAGCTGCCTGTGGCAAGGGTACAGATCTCAGTCCTATACACTGGTGCCTCAGTGCTTGTCATTAAGTGGTTTCCAGAGGCAGAACGAATACCCAAAACATCAGGTACTAAACAAATTGTTTTGGCTGGAAAGGGTAGTCAGTAACTAGGTAATCAACACCAATAAATTCCAGCTTTTGCACCGAGTACCAAAGAAACGACCAGTGCCAGGACCAAAGTTTTCTGTCAAAATGTGCTGAGTACCAAGTTCAATGAGTTTCAAAATAGTCAAGAACCAAGATATGACTATAACTACAACGAATTAAATTTGTCCAACAACCTGACTGCATCTGGAAGAAGATTCTGAGCTCCAGTGAGAACACAGCGTGGCTGATACCTTGCTTGCGCCCTCGTGAGCCCCTGAATAGGATACACAGCCTGGACTCCTGACCTACGGAACAGATAATAAACATGTGTTGTTTTAGGCCACCGGGTTTGTGGCAGTCTGTTACACAGCAATTAACAATATCTAACACAGTGGATACTCTAGATGGCATTTGAGATGTCTGTTAGTGTATTAATTTGCTATGGCAACCATAAAAGGGTACCATAGACTGGATTACAACAGATTGTTTTCTCGTAGCTCTAGAGTCTGGGAGTCCAAGAGCGAGGTGTTAGCAGGGTTGGTTTCTTCTGAGGCCTTTATTGGCTTGCAGGTGGCCACCTTCTCACTGTGTCTTCATATGGTCTTTCTGTGTGCACACAGGTCTGTGTCCTAATTTCTTCACATAAAGACATCAATCATATTAGGGCCTATCCTAAAGACCTCAGGTTAATTTGACTATCCCTTTAAAGATATTATCTCCAAATATGATTACATTCCGAGGTACTGGGGGTTAGAACTTCAACATATGAACTGGCAGAAGAGACCAAAATTTATTCCATATGGTCATCAACATTTTTTGTTTTCTTTTCACCAGTAACATTTCCTTCTGACTTTTTTTCTTCTTAGTTTTTGAACTTCTGTTACATCTACCCATTCTACAGATTTTTACCATACTATTGTAGTCCAAGTTTTTCCTCCTCTCTTTCTCTCCCTCCTTCCCTGACCTCCCTCACTCCCTCCTTCCCTTCCTTCCTTCCTTCTCTCTGTCCCTTTCTCTTTCTTTCTTTCTTCTTTCTTTTTTGTCTTCTTTTTTTGTGCTGGACATTGAGTCCAGGACCTTGCACATACAAAGCATATGCTCCATCAATCAGCTATGAGTCCAATCCTTTGTCTTATTCTTACACAGTTTGGCTTCAGGTGAGCATATAAAGTTTGTGATAATTGCATACCCAACTTTTAGTGGCCAATAGCCCAATATTAATAAAACGTCACCTTACATTTCTGTGTGTATGTTTTGCAAGTTCATAAGTTATTTTCATGTGTCTTACCTTATTTGAAACCAAAAATAATACTGTGAAGCATGTCAAGCCATTATTGTTATTATTTCTACTCAAAATTTATGAAAACACACCCAGGAAGATGAAGGGGCTAAATCTATATAACGCAGTACAGAAATGTCTTTGGATCCCACATCTAGTGTTCTAACCACTAGATTAACCATTTAGCAAAAGCATCCTAACCCCAATAGCAGGATTCTCATTGAACAAGTACAGTGTATTTATAACAGTACACAGTACAGTACAAGTACAGTGTATTTATAATATTTTACTCCTAGTTCAGATGCAGTTTTATAGTTGTTCCCATCCCAGAACTTTTTGCTATGAACTCTGGGGGACTTTCTCCTCATATGGGAAAAGACTGTGTGGGCCATACCCATTTTCCTGTCATTTCTATTGGAGAAACTTATTGTAAAGTAACTTCATTTAAACCTTTTTATAGCAGGGATGAAGCAGTGATTTGGACATACTTCAACTCAATTTGTGTTTATTTTCACCTATGTGCCAGATTTTTGATTGCTTTAAACACATCTTGGCAAGTTTGTAAACTTCTGTAATAGGTGCTTTCCTCTTCCCAAGACCTACTAGGTCCTCTTCCCCACACCCTACTAGGTCTTGGGTGTGTGACGTAGGTATACAACAATTACTGAATAAGCATAGTAAGGAAGCCGGAGAATCCGTTCCTGTTAGCAAAGGCAAATTGAGTTACCATTCATGGGGAAGAGATAACAATGCAGCTGGACGTGGTGAGTACGTGTGTAATCTCAGCACTCTGGGAAGCTGAGGCAAGACAATGGCAAGTTGCAGCCCAGCCTGGGCAACTTAGTCACTTGGTGATACCCTGTCTCAAGATAGAATAAGAAAGGGATGGGAATGTAGTTCAGAATGAAGACCCTGGGTTCAATCCTCAGTTGTGTGTGTGGGGACATATTAATGCAAATTTTATATGTGTTAGGAGCTTATCTTTCCGTTTGATAAGGCCTAAGAATGTGGTGTTAGGTTTAGTTCTAGCAAGTTTTTGAGTAGGTATTTATTCTCCACATCTAAAATCTATCACAGTACCAGAATTTCTGTGTACGGAAGTGAAAATAGCAAGACAGCAGCGATGAGATCTCAGATCTCAGATCAATTTACTGGTAGGCAAGGAGAGAAGTAACTAGGAAACACATAGAACTAGAGTCCCCACATTCACCACATCACTCCCTTAAAAAAAAAGACCCCCCCAGCTTATTAAATTGGTTACTCAGAGCAAACTCCCATTATTTTTCCAAGAATGAAGTAGGAGGTATAAGGAAGTAGCCCTAGGCTGTGACTGTCAAGAAGGAGAGGAATGATGGGCAAGGGGAAAAACTGGCCTGACTGGGATTTTCACTGGGGCTCTGCGGACAGAACTACCAAGAGAAAAGGGATTCTGACTTAGAAGGGCAGTGCAGAAGTTGGAAGCAGTATAGCATAGCGATTAAGAGCTCGGGAACCAGAATCACACTGCTTGGGATCCTAGGTCTCCTGCCAATTACTAATTTCATAACCTTCGGCGACTTGCTTAACCTTTGGTCCTCAGTTCTGTCACTTGTAAAATGGAGATAACAACAGTATGTACCTCGTGGAGCGGCTATGACAGTCGATAGCTTAGTGATTGGCTAATAGTAGACCCTTAGTAAAATGTTAAACTGTATTTGTAGTTGTTATTCTTCCTTTTTCTTAATACTCCGCACTCCAGTAGGGAAGAGGAGAATCGAAGCACTCAGCAGACTAGAAAAGTGGACACTTTTTTTTGTGTGCGTGAAAGTCTGGGTCAGGCTTATTTTGAGGTGCGGGCCCCACTCGGGTGAAGGCTTCCAGAATATCCCTTTGCCCAGGTCCCGCCATCACCATAAGGAGGCCCAGGTAGGTCGCGGTGACCTCTTGCGCGGGTGACCAGGATGCACGGGTGACCTCTTCAGAGTGGCTTGCTCGGGGCAGCTGCACGGTCCTCCCTGGATACTTGACAGTTTTCACTTCTGCCTTCTGGGCACTAGAAGACAAGTGTGCTCACACCCGAGCGTCCCGGTTTCAGAGGCGTGAGGGGTCACTTGGCGGTCATCTTGCTTCCGGGCACCGCCTAGCCACGCACGGGCGGGGGAGCTCAGCTCGGACCCCATGCACCGTCCTAGCCTCCCCCGGCCTCCCGCGCAGGCGCCGCCAGGGCCACCCCCGCCGCCATGTTTCCCCCGCCCGCGCGCTCCCTCCCCTCCGCTCCCCTCCCCAGCTGGGCTCCCGCCCCCTCCCTCACCCCCGCCCCCCGCCCCTGTGAGGTCAGGCGGAGGCTCTGCCGCTGGGGCCGCAGCAGTTCAGCTCTTATTCTCGGGAAGCCCGGGACGGGGACTTTTGAAAATAACTGGAGCGGCTCTCGGGTTAGGACGGGGCGAAGTGGCCAGGGCGAGCGGAGGGTGCAGAGGTGCGGGTGCCGGTGCCTAACGGCGGGAGGGAGCCCGGCTGCGCCGCGCGACTCCCTCTGCGGCCCTCGGAGCGCAGCAGCCCGCGAGCGAGCGACCGGGCGCCGGGACGCGGCGAACGAGGTGAGGCAGGCTCCCGAAGTCTCAGGGGCTCCATCAGCCGCTTCTCCGCCTCCGGGACCCAGCGGCGCGCGGCCGTGCGCTGCGCGGAGTTGCGATCTGCACCGGAGACAGTGGGGCCGGGACCGGCTTCGCTCTCCGCACCCCTCCCTTTCCTCCCGTGCTGGTGCGCGCCCTCACCCCGGCACCTTTGTATCTCCAGGTCCCCCGGCCCCGCCAGATGCCCGAGTTCTCCTCGGACTGCGGACCCCAGTTTCTCCCTGTTTCTTTGTCATCCTTCCGTGAGCTTCTCTGGGCTTCGCTGCCGCTGCCCCGGATAGTCTGGAGTCCCTCTGCCCGCTTCGGCCCCTCTGTCTCTTGCTACCTAGCAGTTTCTGCTTTGTGCCTCCTAGTCCATCCGTCCCTCAGAATCCTCCAACTTGGAAGGCTCCGCTGCTAGCTCCTAAATCAGGAACATACTCTTTTTTCCTCGAAGCTTTTAACTTAGTTCCAAACGTCTTCAGCTGTGAATGTCCTGGCTGGCTCTCTTTTCTTTTCTTTTTCTCTCTTCTCTTCTCTTCTCTTCTCTTCTCCTTCTCCTTCTCCTTCTCCTTCTCCTTCTCCTTCTCCTTCTCCTTCTCCTTCTCCTTCTCCTTCTCCTTCTCCTTCTTCTCCCTTTCTCCTTCTCCCTTTCTCCGTCTCCTCCTCCTCCTTCTTTCGTTGTAGTTGACTACTAATTTTCTTGAAGGGTTACAATTTAGCCTACCATTTGCTGAAAGTGATAGGATAATTCCTTTATTAAATATCCTTTAGTAAATATCTGGTAAAAGGAACTCTAACATTTCTCTTTAGATTTTTAATGACTTAGTTCAAGAACCATAGTCACTCAACGTGTGTGTGTGTGTGTGTGTGTGTGTGTGTGTATTTACCTTTATATGTAATACTGTACATAGTCCTAAAGCTTCCTGGCTACTGCAGCCCTGAGGGAGGAAGGTCTGGTGGGATTTGTGACGCCTGGATCCATTCTCCACTTGTAAATTAAAATGCTCATCATTTTATGGAGCTAAGAGGACCTCAGTGATTTGGGAAAACGTTGCTCAGGTTAGCACAGGCTGGTTACTAAGCACATTGGATGGAAACTAAGAGACTCTGGGATTTAAAATCTGCCTCTGTTGGGAGGGCACCTCCCTCCCTCCCTTAAAGAAATCACTGTTTCTTACAGTTATATGTTCTATGTATATAAACCCTCCAGAAGCAGCATTTTGAAACCTTATAGTTCTTTTAAAAAATTACTTTTAGCCATGCCACTTTCTCCCTGTGCAGTTGCCATGTTAGTTCCCAGACTGAGGTTCATTTGCTCACTTTCATGCTGTAATTACTGTGAAGAAAATTGAGTAGAGAAGCCGAAAGTGGAGGCAAATACCAGAGAACAAGCACATGCTGACGTCCACAGCTGTGTTTTGGGAAATAGGCTATATCTAGTACTCAGATTTGAAGGCTGAAAAAAAAATGAATTAAGCAGCTATGACATCATTTTATATCTAAAAATATCAACTCCCTTAACTACAAGTTCTTATTAATATCCTTAGACTTAAAGTGATACATTGTTTTGCTTGATGTGTGACAAGATGTTGCCATTGACACACTATGCACTAATTGACAGGAATCTCTGAAGAAAGCAAGTTGTGAACGAAGATAGTGGCTACATTTTACCTTCTTAGTAGCACTTCTTTTGGCACCAAGATCATTTTATGGCGCTAAGATAATGAGATGGTTTCTGCTGTAATAGCAAGTGATGTATTTTTATAAAATGGTACCATGGATCAAACCCAGGGTAACATATTTTGAGACAAGGTCTCATGTTGTCCAGCCTGGCCTAGAAATTTCGATCTTCCTGCCTCAGCATCCTGAGTAGCTGAGATTACAGGTGTGTGCCATGGTACCTGGCTAAATGATGTATTTTTAAAGTAGATAAATAAGAGTTTCAATTGCCCAAGGTGTTTATCTGCCATTTTTATAAAAATACTTTAACCTGTGTTGCGACTCTATAGGGTTTGATCTGAAGAAAATACTTTTCACAAGAGCAGTAAAGGCTATTGACTATCAATTTAGTTAGATAACTTTCAAGTGATATGTTGTTTCCTTATTCATTTGGTAAATTCTTGAGTTTTCTTTATTTCTATTAAAATGTTAAGGAAAGGCTACTTACTCTAATAGGCCCATTATTTTAACTCTTATGTTTTTTGGCACCATTTTTCCGAGGAAAAGAGTGTATAATATTTTGTTACTTTTTTCCCCTTTTGTGATTATTACTGATACTAAATCTAAATTTAGTATCAATAATACTAAGAGTACTACTAGTGTGATTATATAGTAAGCTATTTGCCTGGAAGGAAAACAAAAGGTGGAGGTGAGTTAGCTATAAACATTTTGCTCTGAATCGTCAATATGTATTTTATAGCTCTCCTGGTACATATACGGGTTTTAAGATTGGATCTTTCTGATATCACTAAATGTAACTGCAGTTTGCTATTGGATTATCTTTCTCATGTCTGTATATTTTAAATTATATTTCTTCATGTAATTTGACTTGTAGTAATGAAATGAGACCAGCCAATTTGCAAGTTGTTTGGTTTTTTGAAGTCTAATATACTATTAAAACTTTGTCACTTTTTTTGTTTCTTAAATATATTGGTGGAATTCTACTTTTATTTCTATGAAATAATACAACAAATTGACAAACATCAGGTTTCAGAAAATGTAGAAAGGACGTGGAAATTTGAACAGCTCTAGAGAAAACATCTCAAAATTAGGAAAAAAAAACTCATGCTTTCTCAAATTAGAGATATTCGTAGCAATTAGGTTTTAAAATATTATTCACTTAGTTGTTTATTTTACAAAATCTGTTGAGTGCCTTGTGTGTCAAAGCTCTGTATTAGGTGTGGTGATAAAATTTATGAGCATGATCCTCCCTCTTGTGGACTATCACGGTGCTTGTTTTCTACCAGAGGATGTAGATCCATAACCAAGTAAACAAATGAAAAAGATCCTTATAGATTGTAGTAAGAATAAGTAGGGGAATGAAATGCAGAACACCAGGAAGGTCTACTTTAAGCAAAGGTAGACAGGAAAGGCCTCTGCGATGGTTAATTTTAGGTGCAAGTTGCCTGGGTTAAGGAGTATCTAGAAACCTGGTAAACAATTATTTTGCTTATGTCTGTGAGGATATTTCCAAGGATTAGTTTGTGAGTCTCAGTGGAGTGAGTCTGAGTGAGTGGAGGGGAAGATCTGCTCACAGTGTGGACAGGCACCATCCAGTTGCCTGGAGAGAACAAATACAGAAGGTGAATTGGTCTTTCGCCCAGAGCTGAGAGAGACTGTTTTTCTGCTGCCTTGGACATCAGGACTCCACTCTTGCTGCACTTTGGACTTGGGCTTCAGGACTTACATCAGTGGCCTCTTGGGTTCTCAGACTTTTGGCTTCTCTTGAACTGAGAGTTATTCCATAGGCTTGGACTGAGCCACACTCCCAGCATCCCTGGATCTGCAGACAGCCTGTCATGGGTTTCCTCTGCTGCTGTAATTGTGTTAGCAGTTCCCCTAATAAATCCTCTTTGATAGATCTATATGCATATACTGTTGGTTCTGCCTCTTTGGAGAACCCTGACAAATACAGCCTCTCAATGAAAGTTATGTTTAGCTGAGACCTCAGAGAGAAGAAAGAATGGGCCTGCTTTGTCAAGATCTGGGAAGACTTTCCCAAGAGAACATTCCTGCAGAGAGAAGGGCAAAAGCCAATGTCTTGAGGCAGGCAGAAAGCTGGGGGTTGATAAAGAACAGAAAAAAAGCCAGTGTGGCCAGATCCTAGTGATCTGGGTGGGGTAATGGTTAAAGAGGGTGTTTGAGAGCTCAGAGGGAGTCAGATAATAGATAAGTAGGATTTGGAGGTCCTGAGAAAGAATTTGCCTTTAATTCTCAGAACATTGAGAAGCCACTGAAGAGTTTTTCTTTTTTTTTTTTTTTTTCCTGTGGATGATCATTAGCCAAAGCAAATTAGCCAGTGGACCTTGGAAAACATTTTCCAGAGGATAAATAAAATGTCTAGCTACTCCATGATGTACATTAAGATCTAAAATTAAAAAACTGTTTGATAAGTATGCTAAATATGTATTTGATTCAGTTTCTTTACTCTGCTCAGGTAAATGGATGAGGGAATGGGAACTCTTGAAGTGGGTATGTTAAAAAGCAGTCCACTTTCCACTGTCACATTGTCACCTGTGTTGCAAGGTAAGTTGTCACCAACTTTATGAAAAAACAGATCATGGTTCAACTTTAAGAATTTGCTTTTCAAAGAATGATGTTTTATTTTCATAGAAATATATTTCATTGGGAAGTTTGGAAGTTTAATTTGTTTATAAAGGAATAACTTCAGTTTTGGAAATGACCTTTATGTTTTTCAGAGGGGTCTGCCATTTTCCTTTAGCTGTTGCCCCTCCAACATCTTCAAGTCCTAGTACCTTTATTCCATGAGAAATTAGGGTCATTCTGTTGCTTAAAGGTTCAGTGAATTTTACTGCCTTGAGACTTACTTGAAAGCAATCCATCTTTGTGGTCTAGTTGGTCCCAAATAGGCATGCAGATGGTCATTGATATCCCGTAGTGCAAATCCTGATACTGCGGGGATGTGAACCTGAAAAATCATCCTCAGCCCCTCCTGCAGGGTCAAGTTCCAGTCCTTAGCTGGGTGCTCAAGCTCACTCATGGTTTGGCCCCAACGTGCTTTCCCATATCTTCATCATTATCATATGGATTCCGTTGGTTTCAGCCAATTTCCTGCAGTTTGGAACGTTTGCGTTTAGCACTATCCCTGTCACGGAGTAGGTGCACAGTAGGTTCTCCAATGGAAGCCATACCGTCTCTTTACAGAGTCCGCCCCTTCTTTCTGTCATTTCACAGCCCAGCACTAGTCCAGGAAGTTTAATACCAGGCCCTGTCACACCGCCCACCAGCAAGCCTGATCTCCTCCTCCTCTAAAGGTGAACAGCAGTCACACAGTTGGCAGTTATATCATAATTAGGCTTATTTGATGCCTGGTCATCTCTGCACTGGCCTCTGGCTCCATGAAGGTGACCTGGGCCTTGCCTGGTTCACCCATCGTTGTATTCTAAGCACCTGGCATGTGCAATGTACTGTATAGTTATTGAATAACAAATAAATACCGCCTTGTGATGTTTCTTCTGTTATTTTTCGATACTTACATCATTTAATACTGTTTGCCTTTCACATAGTACCCCCGTGTTGTAAAGCAGTTTCTGAGAGGTTATTAAGAAAGTTATTAAGAGCACACGTTTTGGAGCTGGGCTGCCTGGGAGCCAATTTTGGTCAGGAGTCTTTGTAGCTGGGGGATGTGAGGTGAGTTAGTTAACCTCTTTGTGTCTCGGTCACCCTCATCTGTAAAACAGCGATAATTGAAGTTACTTCTTATAGTACTTGTAAGGATTAAATGAGTTAAGCAAGCCCACAATGTGTTTGCAATTATCAAATTTCAAAAGCTCTACCTAAAATGGATAAAATTTTAAAACTGATAACATTTTAATTTGGTAATGTAAGTGCCAAAATTCAGGTGATGGCAAGACCTGACTTGAACTGACATGATATTTATAACCTTTATTCTGCTAAATTTTAATCTTTAATTTTTTTCTATAGAATTAGTTATATGTTTTATGGAGTAGTGCCACAGACCCTAATGGGGTATTACATGATACATAGTGTGTGTAGGCTATTACCGATCTAAAAATCTGGACATTTCTCAATTTGGACCATATCTGGCACCAAGGTTTTCAGATAAAAGATTATGTACCTTACAGTGAAGTACTTGAATCAAGGCTTGCACATAGTAAGCTGTTGCTGTGAGTGGTAGAGATTAGCGAGGTAAATAAATTATCTTTTCTAACACCCTGCTCATAATGGTAACCATGTAAGTCGTTCCTGTGTAAACCCGTGCTGATTTATTCACAGCATGACTCTGAGTGGAGAGGTCCTCATATCACAGGAGAACAGATATGGCTTGCTGAAATGAGCCAAGACCCGAGACTGTCAATCCTCTACTCCAACTAGGAGTATTTTTTCTTTCTCTTTTGTTATTTAAAACAAACAATTGCTCTTTAGGTTAAGAGGGTCTTTTATGGGGGGTGAATTCAGTTAAGAACTTATTTAATGTGATTAGACATTTATGTTTTGTAGTTGCTAAACATTTATAAAACTGCTTGTGTATATACAAATCTGCCTTGAAAGGAGAAGAAAGGTATTCAACATATGAGACGTGGTTCATGGCCTTTGGTGGCTCTAGCACCATCCATGGTTATGTGGAACCACAGGTGTACATTACAATCCTTTATTTTCCTCTGCAAGCTTGAAATCTAAGAGTTGATTAAAAAGAACTATGGTGTATGTTTAAACAAATTATTATTGTAAAAGACACATTGCCATTGATCCCTCTCAAGAAACTTCTCCTTTGATTTGAACACAATTATCCTGTCACTTTTGCCACTTTCTGAAGCAGCTTTGGAAGTCTTTCATGAGCGTCTTTACAATGTATGATAAAAAATAGAGCAAATGCTGCTGCCATCCAATGGGAAGATAGAGGCCCATAAAAACAAACAATATGTGTCCTCATCCACGTTATTCAGTGGATCTGGCACCGTGCGGCTTCTGGCTCGTCCTCAAAGTCAAAATGACCATGAAAGGCAAGCATTTTGAATTCATTCAGGGCATTGATGCAGTGAGGACAGCACAACTAGAGATACAAAAAAAGGACTTTCAGAAATGCCTCAAAAGTGGTAAGAATGCTGGGGTAAGTTTGTTCAAAGAATGGGGAGGGGTATTGATGGCAGTATGTCTTCTACTGTAAAAATTTTTTAAAATTTAAACATTCACTATAGTTTTTGATCATGCCTTGTAGTTAACATTGAAACATATAAAGGGAGACCCAAATCAATTGAAAATTTTTCTTAATGTCCTTTTCATGAATTGCTCTGAAATTATTTTAACCCTCCCTCCCTCAGTATTACACATCTTGACAGCCTTTTCTTCCCAGCTAAGTTAAAAAATAACATATTTTTGATTGCCTTTATCAATATTTATAAATAAAAATTGGTATATTTTCTTTGTCTTCTTACTTTTCTGAGATTGCCAGTAATTGTATGTTTCAAAGCATTTTTTTCTGGGATATTTTTGGATTAAAAACTAGTCCTTGAAATTATCCTGCCAATTCATCCCACAAACACCTATTAAATGCCTATTATATTCCAGGCACTATACTAGTCTAAACAAATAGAATCTCTGTTTACCTTCTCTCCCCTGCTCTGGGTTCCCTGAGGCTAAGGCGCATGCACTGAGCAAGCAGGGTGGTAACATGATATTGTGGCCCAGGAGACATAAAATAAAGAGCTTGTGTTTTCTTGCAGCATCTTTTTTTGCACAAAGATTTAGGAGAACATTAACTGGTAATTAATTTTATATATGTCAAAATATTTTGGCAAACTCAGGTACATTTTACTTTATAATGTAATATTCATGTGAAAATTTGAGGTCAAACCCCATACTTCAGAAAAAGTCTCTGCTTACAAGCACAGCTGTCAGTCACAACCACAGGGTAACCCTTTAAAAGGCACCGAGGCCATGCTGTGCGGCTGGAATCTGTTCTTTTAGTCAAATACACATACATTTTTATAGCATCCAATCCCCTTGATGATCTGTGGGAAAAGTAATAGACATTAATGTTTTTCTCATGTTGCCCTTTTTTTTTTTTTAGTTCAAGGGTACATGCTGTTTGTTTGATAATGATCTAATCTTAAAACACAGTGAGTTCCTAGCGCTGGTGGGTAATATCTAAGATTGACAGTGAAGGACTCTCCAAGGAACTGGTATCTTCAAAAGACAGATTGTCAGGGCACAGTGACCGCAAACTTAAAGCATCACAGTCTGTGGGTCGTGGCTTTGCTCTATTCTGTGTACACTTACCTAGCTCACTGATTTGAAGTTACCTTTGCTAACACTAAGGCTGCTTTTGTTTATCACACAGTTGGGAATACAAATTGTTTTGGTAATTGACGTCCACTCAGATATTCAGTACGAGAAGAAGGTCTTCAGTAAAGTTTGTTTTGAGGTTAGTAAAAGGTTTCTAGCATTTGGGATGGTTGTGAAAACTGGCGAGCAGTGTTTGTGACAAAGGATTGGTTTGATTCCCTCCAACCAAGAAAGATAAAGAAGAAAAGGGCAAGTGAACAAAGGGCATAAAAGTAAATGGGATGTCAAACACTAATCTTTTCAACTAATTTTTATTATTGCCGTCCCACTTTCCTTCTTGCCCCATGTCAGACACAGTTCACAGGGCCTGACATTGTTGCAGTGTTTCATGACTGCTCAGATAAGAAGGACAAGGCAGTGGTGGTGAGCCTACGGCACGGGTTTGTGTCATTGAAAGCTCTAAGAGGTTCGCCCTTGCCGGTGTAGAGGATAGTAATTAAGGGAAGGTCATTATAATCTGTGGATGAAGTGCTCTTAGAGTCTTTATGGTGAAAGAAGATAAAACAGTTGGAGTTTTGCTTTTTGGTCCCACTTTTAAAACTTGACATACATTTTTCAATAGTTCTTCTCAACACAATTTGTGTTCTATTCTAAGATAATTCTTAATGGGAAGGCAGTATAGTTCAGTGGGTAGAATTCTGGGCCTCGGAACCACAAGCTTGTGTTTAAATCCTGACACTGCTTCTTGTCAGCAGTGTGATATTGGGCAACTCATTTCAGCTTCCTGAGCTTTGAACTTTTTTCCTGTAAACTATCTTATCTGGTAGTTTTATAGATTAAATGAAATAATGCACATGAAATATTAGGCACAGTCCGCACCGTATACTAGACATCACTATTCTTATTAACTCTTTTCTTAGATTAGTGGCTGAAATAGTTGAAAACTTGAGGCATACTTTAGGAACTTTGCCATTCACATTATGAAATAGAAATGTAAGGGGAAAATCTTATGTCTTTTTAAAAATATTATCTCATTCCTAACTGGAATGCTATTTTTTGGAATGTGTATCTTTTAAATGGTGAGTAGACTGTTTAGAAATAACACCAGTTTTCTGGAAGATAAGAAAGTTTATGGTAAATGCTTACTTAGCCAAATATAGCATCACATTGAGTACAAGAGAAAGATCAGCTTTTAATAGTTAATTCAGTATATATTTAAATATGATCTGGCTTGTTTTAATAGAAATTTAAATTTTAATATTCATTTTGAAGAAGAGGAAGATGCAGGAAAATGTATAGTATAATGTTGTTTTTCAAACATGAAAACTTTTGGTAATCAAAGTGATTGCAAAATTTCCTGATTTATCTCCTAATTGTTCCAGATTTCAAGTCTTCACAGAAGAAAATATTGAAGCATTTGTAATAGCTAAGCCATTGTAAAAAGGACTAATTCTGTTTGACTAAGGTCTTTTTGTAGATTTTGAGTTGTTATGGATTAGTTTTTATTATAGCAGCAGATCAAATATACCTTCAAATGATAAAAGCCAATAGTTTTGATACATGAATGGATAATTCTGAATGTGTTACTGAGAACAGCTTTAGGCATTGGAGGGATAGTCGATTGGAGTTGAAAGTGCACAAAGCTACTGTTCTTGTCTTCTAAATAATTTCCTTTGGTTCCAAGATCAGACAAATTAGACAGAGATAATCTTTTGGAAGCCAACAACCAGGTGACACATTGATTATATACTTGTGTAATCTCAGGTTTTTGCAACAGTTATTAAAGTGCTTGAAAAGTTTAGCTCATTATGCTAATGAGATGTAATGTTTATTAGCAGTATCACTTGCATTTATAGGTAGTAATCATTGTTAGTATTGTTTAAAGGTGAAAAGGTAATATTCAAAAGTATTTTTAGGGCTGAGAATATGGCTCAGTGGCAGAGTACTTGCCTAGCGTGTGTGAGGCCCTGGCTTTAATCCTCAACGTTGCAAAACAAACACTAAATAATTTAAGAAAAAATGAGACTTACCCTAACCTTAGTTAATTAGCCGAAATAGTAAATGAAGATAATACCCTTTGTTTATAAAGCATCTTTCTTTTGAAGCATGATTAACTCGCCTCATTTATTTATTCTTGTGGTATATGCACAGTGAAATTAAACAACTTGCAGGAGGGTCATGTCATGGGAGGTGGAGCTAGGAGTAGAGTGCCCATGTTTGCAAATCCAGTGCTTTTGCTCTAATGTTGTAAAAAAGCTCTTTAGTGCAGAGAATCCTTTAATACCTCCAGCATTTCAATTGATGAATGAACCCAAAACTTCAGTAGTGGAGATACGAATCGTATTTCTATACCTGTACACTTTATTATAAAATTTGGTATTTATTAAAAGGAGTTTTGGCTTTATGAAGAATGTTTTTAAGAAAGGGTCTCTCTTTGTAGTGCAGGCTGGTCTTGAATTCACTCTGTAGCCCAGGCCGGCCTCAAACTCATGGTAATCTTCCTGCCTCAGCCTCGCAAGTGCTGGGATTATAGTCGTGTGCCACCACGCCAGGCTATGAAGGAATTTTTAGGTGCTTTGGGCTTTATATGGATGCAGTATTCATTTAAAGATTCATGGCCTACCATTTGTTGAAAAATTATATGCAAAGCACTCTACTAGGAGAGAGAGGATGTAACCACTGTTCTGAAACAGCTTGCAATCTAGCTGGGGCAACGGAGAACTCCAGGTAAGTTGACAGCTAATACTAATGTTAATATCATTCAGTAACAAATGATTATATCGCTCCCTATGAGTCCGACACCATTCCAAGTACTTTCTGGGCATCAACACATTCACACTGTAACAGTTTTAAGAGATAGGGACATGAAGAAACTGAGCCACAAGGAAGTTTAGTTGCTTGCTCAAGGTTATACCCCTAATAAGTGGCAGAGCTAAGAATTTGAACCTGCGCTTTTAACCACAGTCCTGCTTTTCATTTTGTCTCTGAGAGGGGACATTATATAAGACAGCATAATAGCTAAATTTGGCATGTGTGCAAAAAAAAATGGAAGGGACTGAAGAGATGGGTGGAGAGGGAAGGAAGGGAAGGGAGAGGGGAGGAAGAGAAGGGAAAGGGGGTGAAAAAAGGAATTAAGATGTGCTATGCACATGTACCAGCTTCCCACAAGGAATATAAACATCGTGTACTGCCAACACTCACTAAAAAATAAGTAGAAATAAAAAAGAAAACAGATTTGGAAGAAATATAGAGGAATAATCAGAGAAGGGTAGTGGTGAGATATTTTGAAGAAGGCACTTTCGAAGGGGTCTTATTGAAAAGCAAAAAAGTATTTCTGAATATTTTCGTGCCCAGAGGTATGTGTGTATGTGCACAGGCTTTTGTATGTACATTTGTGTGTTTATTTTGAATCAGAAAAAAATGTAGAGGGGAAATAAAACTGAGAATCCTTATATTGACAACCAGAAATCTGTTTTGGGTGCAATCTTTGACTTCGCAAACATGTGATTTTAAGAATATAATTTACACATCATATAGTTGACCCATTTGAAGTGTACATACAGGTCAATGGATTTTAGTAATTCACTGAATCATGTAACTGAGACCACAGTCAATTTGAGAACATTTTCATCACCACTCAAAAGAGAAATGCGACAAGGCCCTGAGTTCGATCCCCGGCACCACCAAAAAAAAAAAAAAAAAAAAGAGAAATGCGTTTTAAAACAGTATGGCCACAAAGAAGGTGGAACTAGAGTGCCTGTGGGTACCATATTACTGCTTTCCTATCAAAATGTTCATATATCTGTGCTCCATGTGACTCAAACCTTTTCAGTCTAGCTTCAAATTGTACTAGAATTCCTCCTTTAAGTTTCATTTTATCAGTGACCAGTATTTTGAATGATTTTATATTTATCTGATTTTTAATTCTTAATCCAAATAGATTATATACATTTGCTTATTATGTATTTGCCATGAAAGCATTAATATGTGTATATGGAGATGTCGCAGTGAAACCGATTAGTGTTTTTTCCAGTGCTAGAGATTAAACCCAGGCCTTGGCACTGAGTTACATCCTCAGACCTTTTTATTTTATTTTTTATCGTAAGACAGAGTCTTGCTAAATTGCAGCATTGCCCATGCTGGGCTTGAAATTGTGATCCTCCTGCCTCAGCTTCCCACAGTGGTGGGATTATAGGCATGTGCCACCACACATGGCCAAAACCTATTAATTTGTACAAATAATATGTGTTAATAATTATAATTTAAAACATTTAAATATTGATATTATTACTAAGTAGCTAAGCCAGACGTGTATTTAAAAACAAAACTTCTAAACCCACTAGTATGAATGGCTACTTCCTTCTTTGCGCATTTTCTGTAATGGGCTAGAATCAGAAATACCTGAGAAATATTATGGGTGGACACTGTTGCTTTTAGTACTTCTAAAGGTTATGCCTGATGCAGGTTACCAATGGAGAAATGGTTGAGATAAAACAACCTCCCCTGTTTTGGTTGGGGCATAGTATTAGGGTGGTGTGTTATGGAAAATGTCTTATAAAATATATAGCGTATTATGTTGAGATATTATGAAATAATTGGAATGTAAAGTTTTCAGCCATTTACTCTGCAGTCACTCCTGCATCACAAAAATAACAGTCCATATCATAGTCAAAGACTGCATTTCAGCTTAGTTTACCAAGCCAAACATCTGTGTGTGTTAGAGGAGCCAGGCTCTTCCCAGATCTTCATTAAAGTAATGAGTTACAGTCAGTGTTATTTTTCAGGCTAAGAAGTTACACTTTATTTTTCATAATTTTAGAAAAAGTCTTCAGACCTAATTACGAGTCCTAAAGAACATAAGGTGTCTTTTGAAATTAGTCAATCTTAGGTTGTTCTCTTTTGCTACATCTAATTTTACCTATTTTTGATTTTACCTACTTTTATTTTTGGAATAACTTTGAAACATTACTATAATTTCTCACTATTTATCTATGTTATTGTTGTTATAGTTTATTTCTAGATGTCCCCCACAAAGCCTCATGCATTCATACATAGAGCTTTTGGGAGATGATCGGATCATGGGGACATAATCACCAGTAGATTAGTCCTCTGATGAGTTTATAGCTAAATGAAATTTGGGAGTCGAAACCTGGTTGGAGGAGGTGGGTCACTTGGGGCATGGCCTGGAAGGGTCTATCTCCGTTTCTCTTCTTTTTATCTCTCTCTGCTTCCTGACCATCATGCCGTAAGCCTCCTCTGCCATGCCCCTCTGCCAGGCCAACCTGCCTTGGAGACAGCCGGCTATGGACTGAAACCTCTACAAACTGTGAGCCATAATAAACCTCTCCTCCTTAGAGTTGTGTGAATTGGGTATGTGTCTCAGTGACAAGAAAGTAATTAAGGCAGATTTTGTTACCAGAGAAGTGGGGTCATTGCTGTGATTACCTGAACACTTGGTTCAGAATCATTTGGAATTGGTTTGCTGGAGGAGTTTGGAAAGGTTTGGAGATGCTGGCTGAAGGAACAGTCCTAGAATGCTGTGAGCTGAGTCAGAGCTCAGACCAGAATGCTGATAAAAATGCTGTCTGTAAAGACCAGGCTAAGGAATTTCAGTTGGGAACAAGGACTGCATTGGCAGTTAGACTCCAGGCCACGTGTGTTATGCTCTGGCAGAAAATTTGTCTGCATTTTTCTCATGTCCAGAGACATTGTGGGAGACTGAAATTAAGGGCAGTGACTAATTAATCTGGCAGAAGAAATTTTAAGGCAGTCTAATGTTGAGGCAGTGGCATGGCTACTGGTGGGGGCTTTCATCCAGTTCTACCTTGAGAATCAAGTGCAAATGGCCCAGCTGAATGATGTAAAAAGTTTTGAGTTTGGCAAGAAAGGAAGCTGTGATAAAGTTGGGGCCTGCAAAGATGGAGCATAGGAAAACTTGGTTGCTAAAAAGATTATCATTAAAAGAAGCCACTTATTTTGGAACAGGACAATAGAAAAGATTGCCTGAGGGTATCACAGGAAACTTTGCAGCTCTAGCCTTCTAAGGCTCAAAATTGCTAAGGTGAAAGTCTTTGCTTTGAGAAGAAAGCCCCAGGACACCATGCTCTAGAATGGCAGCTAGCTTAGTGGATGGGAATTTGTCCCTCAGGATTCAGTTTATAGTGCCCAGGCATCCAACTACTCAGAGACTCCTACAGCCATGATAGGAGGAAGCCTAGCTGCTACTCCAACTGGCAGCAGACCTTTGCATTATTTATGTGGTACTGGTTTTACATGCATGCAGAGTGCAAGAGTTGTGGAGTCAGGAAGGCTTCCACACCTAGATTTCAGAAGGCACGGGAGGCCAGGCAGTGTGCCCCTGAGAGGGCAGTTTGTAAAACTGTGAGGGTGAAGCCAAGGTGCAGTGGAGACCTCCAGGATGTTGGAAAGGCTGGGGACATGGAATATCTGAGGAATGCCAGGAGGAATGAGCAAAGACAGCCCAAGAGAGAGGCAGTGAGGGCTACAATCAGCTGCAGTGCTTAAGGCGGGGCTGCTGAAACCCCTTGCTGTTCACATCTTGCCATAGATTGCCCCACATGCTAGACATGTGTCTACAGGATTTCATGTTTGCCCTACAGGATTTCAGCGTTGATTTGATCCCATTCCTTTATATCCCCCTATTTCTTCTCTTTGGAGTGGAACTGTTTACCCTGTGCCTTTGTATGCTGGAATTAACTTTCTTTTCATTTTTACAGGGTCTTGAAGCTAAGAGTTTGCCTTAAATCTCAAAAGAAACTTTGGACTTGGACTTTAAAGCGATGCTGAGACTGTTTGGATTTTGGCAACTCTTAGAGATGGACTAAATGCATTTTGCAGAAGGGGGTGCTCATCAGTCTTTTGGGAACCAGGGTTGGAATGTTAGGGCTTATGTCTAGCTGTGCCACCTAAGGCTTCATGTATTTACAGATGGGTTTTTGGGAAGTGATTAGATGATGGGGGCATGGTAGTCATCAGTGAATTAGTCCACTAATGGGTTTATAGCTAAATGTGATTTGGGAGGTGAAGCCTGGTTGGAGGTGGGTCACGGGGGGCATGACTTGGAAGGGTCTATCTTTCTCCCTCCTCCCTCAGTCCCTCTCTCTGGTTCCTGCTGCCATGCCATGAACTGTTTATCCTCTGTGATGCCCCTCTGACATGCCATCCTGCCTTGAAACTAGACAACTATGAACTGAAACCTCTACAAACTGTGAGCCTTTCCTCCTTAGAGTTCTGAGTGTCAGGTATTGTGTCTCACTGACAAGAAAGTAACTAAGACAATTATGTTCTTGGGTTGAGTTTCTACTCAGGCCAGAGTTTCAGTTGAAGTTAAATTGACTTGATTCACTCAAAATGATTGGCTGTAAATTCTCAGGTGTATTTTTTTATTTTCTTAGATGGATTCTCTACTTGGCCATCTGTGGCAAAAGTGTGGCGATCTCACAGCTGGTGGGTAGAATAGAATCAGACACGATGGTACTTTCACAGAAGAAGACAGAGCATGTCTTTATAATAACTAGCTGGAAGCACAGCTTTATCATTAAGGTAATTGACATCAGCTGGAGTTGAGGACGCAGGTGCTGTGGAGTTAAAAGAAGGATTCTGACTTTAGAAACTTTGGTATCTGTATTATGTTGCTGTCTTTTCTCATGGCTAGATTTTGTTTATTAAGCCTTCATGATATTGGGCTGTGTAGAAAAAGTTTAGAAATCTGCTCATTTAAGGCAAGCCAAATTGTCTGCTTAAGAGGGCCATTCTGAATGCAAAAGTATCCTACCATTTTGAAAAGAGTAATGTGAATATTATGTTTTCTATGGCTTGAAATACTTATTAATTTAAAAAGAAGTACCGATTACAATATATTCATCAACTGTTACTTTTACTTTACAGGAGTTTAATTTTAGGCTTAAATTAGTGCCTAGGATGGTTTAGGACTCAACATGTGGATTAGACTCATCAACCTCTTTTATAGATCTGCTTCATCTGCAGATAAAGGAGATTTCCTGACTTTAATTAGCCTTACTATTTAGGGCAGTGCCTTATTTCACTGAGAGGAAATAAAGTATTTTATGTAAATCCACTGAACCAAAATTAGTGAGTCCTTCTTGGACAGAGGTGTTGGGGCTGCAATGGTGAACAAGGCCAAGCCTGGCCTGCCTTCTCTGAGGCAGTTACACTATTCTGTTCACTCTTTGTTCCTTTCTAAGAACTTACTTCCAAAGTGATGGGAAAAGGGGAACTCATTTAAGGATGTGACAGCTATTTGCACACACCACTTTCACACATATCGCACTGGCCAAAACCTAGTCCCATGATGACATCTAGCGACAAGAGAGGCTGGAAAACATTGCCCTTAACACATGACCATGTGCCCAGCAAAACAAAATAACAAAAACCCCTCAAATTTATTATTTTATGAGAAGGGAAGAATGGATATTGGGGATAATCAACAGTCTCTGCTATACATTGTCTTTGATGTAAACCTTGAATCTTTGGTCAGGTTGATGGTTTATAAGTATATGGAGATAATAGCTCCATAAGATTGTCTACCCATTTCCTTCAGGATAAAACCTCCAACGTGTCAGCCAGACCTACAAGTTTATCATGATTTATTTTTTTGCCTGTCTCTCTAGCTCCTTTCTCATCACTCCCAATGTTGCATTCTGAGTTGCAGCTTTACTGTGACTACTTGTACTTTTCCAAATTGACTATGGTCTCTTACCCTCATGCATTTTCATGTGTACTAACTAGGGGCTACTTGGTCAAGCTGGCAGGTTTTCCTTTTTGCCATCTAGAAATTGCATTATAGTAGTTATTTTCAAGTAGCCAAGACTGAGTAATTTTATGCTAGATATTGGTAAAATGGGACAGATTGGAATAAATATCAGATGATTATAATATCCAAGTTATCAGAGGTACAAGAAGTAGGTATATAAAATTTTAGAATTATGAGGGACTCTAGGGATCATTTAGCCCAACCCTTATGATTTTAGAAGGGTGCATAATCTAGGTATATAAAATTTTAGAATTATGAGGGACTCTAGGGATCATTTAGCCCAACCCTTATGATTTTAGAAGGGTGCATAATCTAAAGGAGGGTGGGGGGGGAGAGAGAGAGCAGTTAAAATACTTACTCATGGGTATCTGTCTTCAAGGAGCTTGCAGTATATTATTGGACAGACGATATTTATACACCTGAAAAACATGATAAAAAAAAAGTGGCAAAGGTATAGAAAAGGTTGGAATATTCAGAGTAGGTTGGACCAAGGAATTAGGCTTTGAAAAAATCTTTGATGGTTGGTAGAGTCTTAACATGAGAGAACATCCAAGGTGTAGGGAATGTAGAAAGGTGTAATGATAAAGATGTATATGAGAATTTAGTTGTGTATTCAGTTGATCAGTAGTAAGAGAGAAAGCAGAAAACTGGAGTCAGAAAGTGAGGAACTTGAATAATAGGCCACTGTGGGAAATTATGGTCAGTTTTCACGTAGTTAACTGATATAATGAAGATGAGTTTTATATTTTATTTGGCTTACAGGTGCCCTGGGGTGCAGGCTGAATGGGTCGTGAAACTGGCACATTATCTAATATGCCAATTTAAAAAATAGGAGCTTAATGGGTTTTCATTTTTTGTTCAAAGGTAAAAACGCAAGAGCTATACTACCAGTTCCCACAGTAATTAATATGGCAATGTCAGTTTTTCTTCATGAAAAAAGCCCAAGCAGCAAGCTTGTAATATTAATATCGTTCATGTATTAGTCATGACATACTGTAGATAATTGCGTAACTACTCATGTTACACCAATAAACTGTAAAAATTCCTGAAGTAAGTGAGAACATGATAGCAGCCAAAGCGTTAGCTTGTGCTATTTTCGTGGTGTTCAGAGACTAGACAAATTAACATGAAGAAGCATGAACCCACCTACTACATTTGAGAGTCATTTTTTCAAGAATTTTTTTTTTTGTTTTTAGCAAGCTAATATGGTATTTTATTTTGGTAAAAGTACAAAGAAAGACAATAATCAGATTTCTGTAGTAGATTAAACTTCATCTAAAAATTTAAGAGAACCTTAAATTCTGACTTGTATAGAGTAGGTACATAGGGCAAGCTCTGTCATGTTAGTGACTCCTGTGTAAAGTCAGGGATAAGTGTATTTCTTTAAGGGCAATAAGTGTGTGGACCGGGCGTGGGAATCATGAAGTGCCTTTTGAATCTATCTCAGTTTACAGCTTCAGAAATACATTTTTTTCTCTTTTTCCTTTTGTTAAGAACTACAGAAACACATTGGGTCTATATGAGAAGAGCTTGTGTTAGTATTTACTTTTCTCCTACGAATTAGAAGAAAATTCTTGTTAAATGCATGTTCATTTACGTTCATTAAGGTGTGTTGATTTGAACCTCAAATGTTTGTTCAGCCCTTTTTAGGAAACCTGCTCCCTGAAGTATTTGTCTCAGGTGATGTACAATTAAATATGTAAATATCTGTTCTGTGACGTATTTGTGTTTCAACATCATTTAACTTTATATAGATTTTTGAAAACAAAGTGCCTTTTCCCTAATAAAAATGTGTACTTTTTTATTGATTCCTTTATTCTTACTGTTGGAAAATCTGATAAACTTTATGCTACTGTATACTTCTTTTGCTTTTGATTTTTCCTCTTTTTCCATCATTTACTTCTTTTGCCTGTACAGCAACTTGAAAATCTGTAAAAACCAGTTTTGGCATTATCATACAAGGTGTGATAAAAAATAAGATGTTTAAGTTTTTTTAAAAAAATTACAGTAAAGGACACATTGCCATCAATCCCTCTCAAAATAGTACTGCGTGCTTTAAACACATTTATTTCCATTATTCAGAACTTTCTGAAGCAGTTCTGGAAGTCCTTCTTCATGAGTGGCTTTAGTTGCACTGTTGTGGCTACCTTGATGTCTTGAATTGATTCAAAATGTTTACCTTTCCTGGTCATTTTGACTTTGGGGAAGAGCCAGAAGTCACACAGCAACAGATCTGGTAAATAAGGTGGACGAGGGTACACTGCAATGTTTTTACAAGTCTGCCTTTCCATTCAGTGGTACTTGGCAGCAGTATTTACCATATTTTTGACCACACCTCATAAAGGCACTCTTGAAAGAAGACTCACAGAACTGCTTCAGGAAGTATCAGGAATGGTGGGATAAGTGTGTTCAGAGGGAGGGGGAGTATTTGGAGGTGGGTTAATGCCAAGGTGTCTTACTACAATGATTTTTAAAAATGTAAACATTCACTGTATATTTTGATCATACCTCATACACCATTATAATAAGACTTACTGTCATAATATTTTAGGATAGTCTCGCTACTGAAAGACTAAGGTTATGTCTTCATGTTCCCAATGGTTGTGTCTTGAGTAACTGTAGTACATTTTGCAAGCCCAGAGATTGACATTGGCAAAATGCATGTGTATAGTTTTATGCCAGTTTATCATATTATAGAATTGTATACCCACCTCCACAATGAAGATGTAGAATTATTTCATCATTGCAAATACAACTTCAGGAATTCAAGAGGAGAAAGAAGGAAGGAAAGTCTATTGTATTTATCCATATTTTTCTTATCCTCTTTCTTCCTTCCTAATGTTCCAAGATTCTTTTACCATTTCCTTTCAGATTAGATAACTTCCATGAGTTATTCTTCCAGGGTAGCTCTACTGGCAACACAGTCTTAGTTTTCTTTCATCTGAGAACGTCTTGATTTCTCCTTTTATTCCTGAAATATATTTTCATTAGATATAGTGTTGTTGGTGGGCAGTTCTTTTTTTTTTTTCAGTATTTAAAAAATCTTATGTACCTCCTCCTTATGGCCTCCCTGGTTTCTGATGAAAAATCTGCTGTCATGTGAATTGTTTTGCTCCTATAGATAAGGTGTCATTTCTCTCTATCTTCAAGACATTTTGTTAATAATTTTCAAAAGTTTGAGTATGATATGTTTCAGAGTAGATGTCATTGGATTTATTCTGTTTGGGGTTTGCACACTTTTTTGAATCTATAGGCTTCTCATTTCCTTAAGTCCTGTAGTCTCACTTTATCTGCAGTTTTGCTTTCCACAGTTTTGATTACCTGTAGTCAACTGCAGTTCATCAATGTTACATGGAAAATTTAAAAAATAAGCAGTGCATGTTATAAATTGCACACTATTCTGAGTAGTGTGGTGCGATTCCACTCTGTCCTGGCTAGTACGTGAATTATCACTTTGTCCAACATATTCATATTATGTACGGTGTTGTACTCTTAGCCGCTTAGTAGCTATGTCAGTTATCAGATAGACTTTCAGGATATTACAGTGTTTGTGTTAAAGTAAGCCAGAGAGAGAGAGAGAGAGAGAGAGAGAGAGAGAGAGAGGGAGGGAGGGAGAGAGATCGTACTTTTCTTACAGTTGATTGTTATAATTGCTTCTTATTATCTATTATTAATTTCTCATTTATAAATTAAACTTTATCATAGGTATGCACGTGGAGGAAAAACATAGTGTATGTAGGTTCCGTACTATTCAGTTTCTGGCACCTTCCGTGGGTCTTTGAATGTATCCCTTGTTGATTAAGAGGAAACTACTGTACTTTTAAGCCTTACTCTCTCGGGACAATGGTGACCTGAAGGTTAGACCTTTCGTTGTAGTCCCTCAGAGTTCCCTGATAATTTTTTTCAGTGTGTGTCCTCTCTGTTCTTCAGCCTGGGTAATAAGTGTTGTTCAGTCTTCCAGTTCACGCATTACTGTCTCTGTCCATTATGTTAAGCTGTCGAGCTATTTTGTTTTGATTATCGTATTTTTTCAGTTTTGAAAGTTCCACTTGATTATTCTGTATTTCTATTTCTTTACTGAGACTTTTGTATTTCTTTGCTGAGATACATTTTGTGAAGTGTGTTCATAGTTGCTAATTGAAACATTTTTAGGATTGCTGTTTTTATCTTTGATAATTCTAACATCTATGTCATTTTGGTGTTATCTTTTGATTTTTTTTTCATGCAGCTTGATATTCCTGATTTTCTTGCAGCTTGATATTTATTGTGGCAACATAGACATTTTGGGCATTACGTAAACACATTCTAGACCTTAGTGAAATACTCTGTTTTAGTTGGCTTCCTCTGATGCCTCTCTGTTGCAGGGAAGGAGGATGCTGCCTCATTACTGCAATGTGGGGCTAGACTCTTAGTTCCCCTGGTTGACCTCCACTGATACCCAAAGGAGTGACCTCCTTACTGATGAGTAAGAATGGGACTCTTGGTTCTGCCCTAGATCTTCCCTCCCTGCCCGAGAAGAGTAGGAGTACCTTGTTACTACTCCCTCCGTGGCCTCTACTGACACCGTGAGGGAGGAATGGCTATGTAGCTACCGGTCGTGGTGAAAATCCTGGCTCTCTACCAAACCTCCTCTACTGCTACCCCAGCAGATGATGCTTTGTTCTTTAGAGCATTGTGAAAGTAGAAGCCTAGGCTCCCCATTAAGCCTTTGGTGACCTGATGCAGTGCCACATTTTAAAAATAGTGTTTAGCTAGAGGTAGAGTGATTATTGTCTAAATGATATTTGTCTTGCTATTCTGTCCCTTTTCTGGTGCTTTGGCTAGAGATAAGAGGTTTTGTTTTCTTTCTTCTTTCTTCCTCTGAATTCATTTAAATTTCTAGGTTGTCAGCTTCCTCAGCTTCATATTTGGAATATATAAAGCAAGAAGTAAAATAAAATAAAAGGTCCAGGGAACTCACCATTGTGCTGTGCCTTGGTCCTGAAGTCCTCCGCCTGTCTGGCTGTCTTGACAACTTGCAGAACCGTTATATTTGCCTTTTATACAGTGTCTATGGTTATTAGTTGTACTTTGAAGGAGAAACAGGGAAAAACTATCTACTTCATCTTTCCAGAAGCAGAAGTTTGGCTTATTTTTGGCTTTGCTGAAGTTTTGTTATTATGGTTTAACTATCTCTCAACTTGAAACCAGAGACTAATCTTCATCTTAATTTAGGAGACATTTTGGAATGGCATTACGTGGCATTTTGCTGCTTTGGCAGTGATGTTGTTTAAAGTTTTTTTTTTTAAATAATAGAAACATTTCCTTACTTTGTAAGCAAAGTTCTGAGTTGAAACCACATAGACAAAAGTCTGGTAAACCTTTTAGAATTTACTTGTATTAAAAAACAAACAAACACGTTTGAGGTAAGGGCAGTAAAAGTGAAAGAATATCTAGAGACACGGATTTCATGAAGACAAAAATTTTGAAATTAGAATGGGGAAACTAGTGTCATACTGAAGTTAGTAATGCAATTATGTATAATGCTTTAGTTTTGATTAAATGTACATGTTAACTGCAGCACCAGTTAACTAAGAAGTGCATAACTCTTGTTAAAATCCTTTAGAGACATATAATGTTGCCTCACATTGTTTTACATGGCTTGAAACAGTAAATATAGATTAGATTGATTGAAAGGCTGTCTGCTTTACCAATAAACTTCCCAAGTACTTCAGTAGCTTACTGTAGATTTTGCTTTGGCTCTTTATATTTCTGTTAAGAGAGTTTGAGAGCTTAACTTCAAAATAGTAGCAGTGGTGAGGGTTCCTGAGGGTGAAGTCCACTGATAAATGGGGGGAAAAATCCACTGATGGTCACGTAGATAAAATTTAACCTAGAAGAATAAAATATTCAGAGCTGCACACAGCCCTACATAGCAACCCTTTCAGTTTACAGATGAGGAAACTGAAACCCAGAGATGTTAAGGTATTTACAAAAGGTGAACGTTACTTAGAAGAACTGGGACTTGGATTCCCTGTTCATGGAGTCATTGCATTTTCCACTAGGTAATACAGTGAAGCAAGACTCAGTCCTGACCTGCCCTCAGGGAGTCCAGTTGGGAGATGAAAAGGGTGAAAGTAAATATAACACCTGGTAGAAAATGACCCTTCCCATAAAAGAGGTTTGGGTACAGTTCTGTGAAATTTAGTTCTTCACACATTTAAAAATATTCTTCAGTTCTGTGCTGTGAATACACAGGAAAAGAAGTCAGAAATCTTTCTATACTCCTTGAGAGAAAAAAAGTTTCTAAAATTTATTAATTTTATTTAGAAAAATCATATTCCTAAAATTAAAATGTAGGTAATACTGGTTGAAAGTTTTTCATAACTTAACCTAAGTTTTTATGTAAATGAATAGATATTGTGACAGGTAATCTTCATTGTCAACGTCACTGGATTAAGAGAGAGCTAGAGGATTAGGAAAGCTCACTCCTGAGCGGGTCATGGAGGGAAGATGTTGGGTACTGTGTCTAGCCCCTTTGGCACCAGTCCACTGCTCTGCTTCCCCCTGCCAAGTACGAGGCAGCTTTTCTTTGCCGTGTTCCTCTGCCGTGAAGGTCCAGCCATGGAGCTAGCTGACCATGGACGCAAACCTCTGAGATCTTGAGGCAAAATAAACCTCTCCTCTTTTAAGTTCTGGGAGTCAGAGCTTCTTTTGAACCAGCAACAGGAGTGCTAATATAGATGTTAACTGAATAAATGTACACACATGTTATATAGATACAATTTTAAGGTTAGATTCAGTAGATAGCTGCCTCGAAGAGCTAGAAGTCACTTCAGTTTAAGGAGATTTTCTAATACAGCTGCTGAGATGTGGAATGAACCCATCTCAGTGTACAGGAAATTCGTAGTGCTAGAGGTGGTCTAGGGAAGGCTTGTGGACCTCTTGACAGGGATGTTAGTTTAGAGGGAAATTTAACACCATGCAGGTGATAGAATCCATATGATTCGTAAAATTCCCTTTGAACGTCTATATTTTATGACTTGAATTATTTCAACACTTCTCTAAACTTTGGAAACACAGACATGGTTTAAGTATTTTATTTTCTTTATTTTTCACAAGAAATTATTTCTTGATTTTTATATTAGCAAAGTGTGTCTAACAGTAAAAACCATCTATAATTATGGACTGACATCCTCATCATGTTAGGGATATAATGTAATCTCATCAAAACTATGTTTCACCGCAGGTACATGTAGGACTAACACATTTTCACGAAGGCATCACAGAAAGAGTTCTTCATTTCAGCATTGAGAGAATTTAAGCAGAAGGCAAGAATTTCCCTCTGTGCTAGAGTTTTCCCACTATAAGAGGATATGAATAAGATGGCTTCAACTTCCATTTTTATTGGTATATCTTTACAATACATAATAATTACCTTCATTTTGGGAAATTGGCATGTATACATATACATACGTATATATGTATATATATACACACATATGTACATGGAGAGAGCGAGAGAGAGAGAGAGAGTGCCAAAAAATGTATACATACTTCAGGAAAAGAAAAATAGTAAGATGATTTTTCAACAGGTGGTGTCACCCTCATATGGGGGTCCCTAGAGGATGTCGTATATCAGAAAAAACCCACTACACTGGCGGCCCTTAGAGAAGAAATTGAAAATGCATGTGCAGCAGTCTCAATGACTAAGGTGACCCAAGCAGTGGTTTACTGTACTAATAAGTGTCTGGAAGCTAATGGCCAGCCACCACTTTGAACACTTCTTGTAATTTTAGAGGCCGGAGGTAACTTGTACTAATCTTATGATGTCTCAGTAAATTTAGTATTAAAATATTTATATGTTTTTCTTTTCCTGAAGTGTGTACACATTTTTTGGTAGACTTTTCCTCTCTATAAAATCTCGATCACATTCAACCCCTTTCTCCCCCACCCTCCCTTCTCCCTCCTTCCCTGGATCTTCTTCCCTATCTCCCAAAAGTCTACTTCCCTGTGTCCTACCATCTCTCCTTTATTTTATTCTTAAATGTATTTATATATGAGTTTCTCAAATAAAAGAAACCATGCTATATTTAACTTTCTGTGTCTAATTTATTTCACTTAACATTATGGTCTCAGGATTCATTCATTTTCTACAAATGACTCAAATTCATCCTCTTTATGACTAATACTCCTTTGTGTATATATGTTACAATTTCTTTATCCATTCATTTGTTGATTGGCGGCTAGAGTGTTTCCATAGAGTAGCTATTTTCATAGAGTAGCTATTGTGAACTGCACTGCTGTAAACACAGGTACTCAAATATCAACAACTCTTTTTGGAAAATACCCAGGAGAGGTATAATGGGGTCAAATGGAATTTCTATTTTTTTATGAATCTTCTTATTAATTTCCATAGTAGTTTATATTCCTGTCAGCAATGTAGAAGGGTTCCTTTGTCCACATCCTCACCAACATTTGTTGTTTTATGTATTCTTGATGACAAACCAGAATAAGATGGAATCACAGATTTGTTTTGATTTGCATTTCCCTGATGGCTAAAGATGCTGAATATATTTTTATGTACTTATTAGCCATTCGTACATCTTCTTTTGAGAAGTGGCTGTTCATTTTATTTGGCCATTTGTTTTGGCTGGGAAATTTGGTTTTTAGGGTCTAATTTTTGGGACTTCTTTATCTATTCTAGATATTAGTTCTCTGTCTGAGGAATAGATGGTAAAATTTTTTCCCATCGTATAGGTTGTTTCCTCATTCTGTTGGTTGTTTCCTTTGGTGTTTGCTGTGCAGAAGGATTTAATTTGATATAATCCCATTTGTTGATTCTTGATATTATTTATTGTGCCATTGGAGTTCTGTTAGGAAACCCTTGCCTATGCCTATGTCTTCAAATGTTTCCCCAATTTTATCTTCAAGTAGTTTTAGTATTTCTGTTTTTATATCTAGATCTTTGATCCATTTTGATTAGATTTTAATACAGGATGAGAGATATGGGTCTAGTTTCATTCTTCTGCATTTGGATAGCCAGTTTTCCCAGCACTGTTTGTTAAAGGGGCTGCCTTTTCTCCAGCATATATTTTTACCCCTTTTGTAAAAGATGAGCTGGCTAAAGGTGCATAGGTTCATTTGATGCTATTCCATTGGTCTACCTGCCTATTTTTGTTCCAGTGCAATGCTTTTTTTACTACTATAGCTTCATAATATCATTTCAAACTCGGGATTGTGATGCCTCCTCTAGCTCTTTTTGCTCACCATTGTGTTGGCCACTCTGGGTCTCTTCTGATTCCTTCTAAATTTTAGGAGTGATTTTTTTCTAGTTTTGTGAAGAATTTTGTTGATATTTTGATAGGAATTGCATTAAATATATATGTCATTTTTGGTAATATGGCCATTTTGACAATATTGGTTCTGTTGCTCTGTGAACAGGGGAAGTCTATTTTCTAATGTCATCTTCAATTTCTTTCTTCTAAGTACTACAGTTTTCATTATAGGGGTCTTTCACCTTTTGGTTAGGTTGATTCCTAAGTATTTAATTTTTTTATTTGTTGGATCCTTTTCCAGTTTTTGTGTCAGAGTGTTGCTGGCTTCATAGAATGAGTTTGCAAGTGTTCCTTTCTTTAAATTTTGTGGAAGAGTATGAGGAGTACTGGTATTAGTTCTTCACTGAAGTTTTTGTAAAATTTAGTGGTGAATCCATCTGTTCTTGGGATTTGCTTAGTTGGTAGAGTTTTTTTATTGTCCGAATTTCACTGCCTGTCATTGGGTTATTCTGGCTTTTCATTTCTTCTTCATTCAATTTTAGTGAGACATGTGTGTCTAGGAATTTCTTTCTTTCTTTCGGACTCTGTTCTTTGGAATATAAATTTTCAAAATAATTTCTTATAATCTTCTGAATTTCAGTGGTGTCTGTTTTAACTTTCTAATTGTGATCAATACACTATTAAATGTTTTATTCAATACAGATAGTTCAAGTGCTTTCTGTTTTTTATTTTAAAGTTTCTGCACACATACGGGAAAACATTTTTAAAAAGCAAAGTAACTGAAAAATAAGTCTGTCTCTGGAGGCATGCATTTTTATTTTTTATTTATAGATACTTTCTATAGAAACACATGCCTGAACATTCTCTTTAAACACAAATGAGAACACACACTACACACACAGACACACTCGTATGTGTATATATATTTTATCTTTCCATATCAGAATATAAATACCTATTTTATATACCTATTTTATTTTTATATCTCATATAATTTTTAAGAATTGTGATATATTTAGCATGCCATAGCAAGACACTCCTGTGTCCTCTCCCTCTAGTCCTGGCAATCACAATTCTGTTTTCTGTCTCTGAATTTGCTTATTATGGACATTTTACATAAACGCGATCATATAATACCTATTGTATCTAACTTCTTTTACTTACCCTAATGTTTTCAAAGGCAATCTAAGTTACGGCATAAATCAGTACTTTATTCCTTTGATGGCTGAATGATTTTACATTATAGGGGTACTACATTTTCTTCATTCATTCATCAGTTGATGGACATTTGGGTTATTTCAACTTTTTGGCCCTTATGAATAAAGCTGCTGTGAATATTTGTGCAAAAGTTACATGACATGTTGCTTTATTTTTAAATGTATGCTGTCATTTTGGCGTTCTGTTGTTTATCTAAATAGTCTCCTATCTAAGGACAGTAAAGTTTGCGTCTAGACTTTGCAATTGCTATTGCACACAGCCTTACACGTACATTTCTGTACGTATTTGTGAGATCATAATGTAGAGGTGGAATTGCTGCAGGAAAGGTGTGCGTGGTTATGAACTCATTGCCCCCCATGGAAGTTTCCTTAGTTTGTATTTTCAAGTATTTGTTTCCTTACAACCTTAAAAAGAGATTATCTTATTAATCTCTGATCATCTGCAATGTACATTTACATTGGTAATATATTCATGCTCTCATTTTCCAAACCAGTCTTTCCAGAAATTCGTAATTATTATTAGATTTTTAAAACTCTTAACAGCCCGACTTTTGATTTTCTTGAGCTTCTATTATTTTCTTTTCTCTTTCACTTTTTTGCCATTATTTCTGTATTTGTACTTCCTTTGATCTTACTATGTTGTTCTTTTATAGGCTTATAAAACTGGATGCCTAATGAGTAAATTTTTAACTTTTATAAGTGTTTAATGCTACAAATTTCTCTCTAAGCTTTGTTTTAACTGTACAAGTTTTGTTATGTAGTATTTGTTATTGTTTAGTTCTAAACATATTGTAATTTCCTTTATTTCTTTGAGCCAATGTTCATTTAAAGTTTTAGTATGTTTAATAGCCAAACAGGAGTACTTTTGGTTAAACTTTATTATTGATTTTCAGCATAATTGCATAATTAACAGAGAATATACTGTAATTTTCATTCCTTTTGCTATTTGTTGAGACTTAAAAGTTTTATGACGTAGGTGATCATTTATGACAAATGTTGTGGCTGTGCTTTTGAAAAGAAGGTGTTTTGTTCACTTGCTAAAATAATTTTCTATGTGTACTCAATAGATTAAAGTTGATAATTGTGTTCAAATTATGTATGACTTTAATAGACTATTTTTGCCTGCTTCTTCTACCAGTTACACAGAGAGACACTATAAATCTTATGTTCTAGTTGGTAGATTTGTCCCTTTCTTTTCATGGTAGAGGGAAAAACTCAGGTTTCTGGCTTGTAATCCTTGGTGGCTGAACTGCTATTACTGGTGCCAGAGAAGCCAAGAAGGAGAGGGGGAAAAAGCAAATCTTGTAACTAAGATGAGAAGTTACATTCTGGACATGTAAAAGTCAGAGCGCTGGATTGGGGGTACAGCTCAGTGGTAAAGTGCTTGACTTGCATGTGGGATGCCTTGGGTTCTGTCTCCAGTGCTGAAAAATATCGAGGTCCGTGTGCTTTATCCAAGTTATCTGGTACAAAGTTGGATACATGGACTTAGAAAGGGATTGGAAATTAAATTCTATGTTATGTGGTTTTACCACAAAAATAATTAAAGATAAATGTTTTAACAAATTTATTTGAGAATCCATCAGCAAATTTATTTGAGAAATCATCAAGCAAAATTTACCTGAAGCCAAAGGGATACTGGAGATTGTTTTCTAAAGAGGTATATAAACTGAGAAAGGAAGAAATATAATCCAAGGTTAAGGGAACCACCCGCATTTCAGGTAAAAGTTATGTACAAGAAGAGATCTGAAGAGTGCTGTGAGTAAATCAGGAGATCAGGAGGGCCTGGAGTTGAAAAGTTAAGGAAGAGCCAGGAATGGTGGCACACACCTAAAATCCCTGTACTTTAGGAGGCTGCAGCAATAGTATGCAAGTTTGAGGCCAGCCTGGGTAACTTAGCAAGTTATCGAGACCCTGCCTCAATCAATCAATCAATCAATCAATCAATCAGTCAATCAAGGGGCTGGGAGTGTACTTCAGTCCAAAGGTCCTAGGTTCAATCCATAAAAAAAGAAGCTGAGGAAGAGATGCTTAAATTTTAGAGAGTCATCATCAATGTTATGCTCCAGAGGTGCTAGGTAAAAATGGACTGAACATATTAATTGGCTTAGACTTAGGCACTAGAGCATGTTGGTGACTGGCTGGTGATAATGGTTCCTTGTAATGCATTCTTTTATACTTGTGATTTTACCAGTCATCTTCACTGGAAATATATTTACATTGTCTACAGTACTTAATGCTAATAATAGGCACTCAATTAATAGTCATTGTTTAATATATTTCAACGTGCTCTTCCTTACTACCAGGGGAAATCTTAACTCCAGGCTGGGTACACTTTGCCAAAAGTTCATTCTTTAGTAACTAAAGTAATCTGCTAGATTATACTCCTGTGTTACAAGATATTTATGGCAGAATGCTTCATTAAAATATTTGAATTTTAAATTTTGTCTTCATTTGAACATTATGTATTTCAGCATTTGTGATTATGACATGTACACTTTATTTTGCAATAGTTTTATTGTCTTCTGCCTCTTCTTTCTTGATATTTTGAAATTTCACTTTTAGTTGAGTCATTTGTATCTTATTGAGAAAGAACAACCTAGGAAGAGAATGTTGTGTATTTTAGGAGTAGAGTTTATTACTAATCATCAATTGCAATATAAAGCATTGCATGCAATTTTGATTTATCATTTATTAAGAATTCAGCAAGAGTTTGTATAGTTTGCCTTAGGTGAAACTGCTTCTTTTCGAAGGAGGTAGCTCCTATCATAGTAGTTGCACTGGGGGGGAGGACTGGGAAGTAGACACTTGTATAGTAGAATTTAGAGAACAGTGGATAGAATGGTTAATTTTGTGTGTCAATTTGGCTATTTTGTCAAAGAACAACTAAATATTTTTATGGTAGGATTAACATTTAAATCAATAAATTCCTAGTAAAGTACATTATCCTTCCTAATGTGAGTGGTCTTATACAATCAGTTGAAGGCCTTAATAGAAAGACTGGCTTCAGGCTAGAGTTCCAACAACTCTTCATCAGCCTTCTGGTTTCCACGATTCCTGAAAATTAGTTTCACGCTCTCATAATCTCTCACATATATATGTGTGTGTGTGTTTGTGTGTGTGTGTGTGTGTGTGTGTGTGTGTGGTGTATTCTCCTATTGGTTCTATTTTTCTGGAGAATCCAGAGAAAATACAGGAGAAAAACACAATTCTTGTTTATTATTTTGGTATTTTCTTTTCACGTCTGCCCCTGTGTTTCTTCTTGGCTTGGTGGTTTCTGCTGAGCGTTCTTGGACCTCACTGTGTACATAGCCAGGTACACTGTCAGTTGCTGTGGTGGTTTCTAGATGAATAGCCTCAACAGCTGACCTTAAGCAGTTTATGACTAGATGCGATGAAATATCTTGAGATAAAGCCACATATAACCAATTGTGTAAGAGAAAGCTGAGCAACATGCAGCAGAAGTTCACTAGGAGTGATGACTTCTGATTTGCTTTATGAGAGGATGTGGAGCTGGTCCTTAAGGATGGATGGGATGGAAATTGCTGCCTTACCACGGATAGAGTGGGAGTATAAAAGTATAGGAGAGACAGAGCAAAGGCTTTGGACTAGGGAAGTAGAGTATATACTGCAAATAAGGAAAAATGTTATATACTATGTGCTAGGATTTTGTGGATAGCACTCACCAGGGAGATTTTATCAAATTAGACCCTAGAAGCCAATGGTAGTGGCCCCAAACCTATAATCCCAGCACTGGAGAGGCTGAGGCAGGAGGATCTCCATGAGTTCGGGGCCAGCCTTTGCTACATAGTAAGTTCAAGCCCAGCCTGAACTACATAGTAAGACCCATATTTCTAACTGAATGAATGAATGAACCTTAGAAAAGAGATGGCCTATTTTTTCTCAGCAACCACAGATATGAATGAATATATTTGTATGTGTGTGTATTATCTATTTTCTTCCATCAAAGTTGCTTCTATTTAGGGACACCACAACCTTACCATCAAACTGGATCTATTCTGTTATCTGGTACTGATTTAATTTTACCTCTGGTAAGAATTTCTCAGAGAGAAAATGATGTTTGAGTTTGATAATCTCTCCTTGACAGTTGAGCTCAGGATTGTCTCATAGTGGCCACGGGTGCTGCAAACTTTATAAGGACGTGGCTGGTTCTTATGCTTTGCGGGTAAGGTGTTCCTTTGTGTATAACTGCAAATGAGAAAGTGCATCAGCAACTCTAAAGAACTGCTCAGATTCAGGCACTGTCGTAATGCTTCTGTGTTTTCTAGAAGCAGTTGATATTATGTGAGTTTTTGAGTAAGGGCCTCACCCTCAGGGTCCACAATCAAGTATTGATGTAACAGCTTTTGTTTTAAAAAAGTTACTTATATTTTCCTAAGTGGCCAGTTTTGCACTTGATTCAAAGGATTTAATTAGCAGAAGTGACAGAAGGAATTCCTTATAGTTCATTGTCACCTAGAGCATGTTCTTATTTATAATCCCTAACTGGCAGTTCAATTTATAATCCAAATCACATGGATTTAATTTATATATATTTTTAGTTAGGTTTATTGAGGTATAATTTACATATAGAAAAATTTAGCCTTTTTAACCCAGCTCTGAGTTTTAACAAGTGTGTAAGAGTCATGTAACTATCACCACAGTCCCGATATGGAAGAGTCCCGTTACTGTCCAAATTCCCTTCATGTGTAATGACCCACTTTCCTTATCCCTGGCCCCTGGTGAGCACGGATCTGCTTTCTGTCCCTTTTGTTTGCTTTTTCCAGAATCTAATATAAATGGAGTTATGTAATATTTAGCTTTGTGAGTCAGGTTTCTTTGATGCTTATCATAACACCTTTGAGAATCACCCTAGTTGTTGTATATATCACACAGTTTGTTTATTTTGTTGCAGAATAGTATTTTTTGGCATGCATATGTCATTGTTTATCCATTCACCAGTTAAAGAATACGTGGACCGTTTTCAGTTTAGGATGATTATCAATAAAGCTACCATAACCATTTATATATAGGTTTTGGTATGAACGTAATTTTTCATTTGTCTAGGGAATACCTTAGAGAGATTGATAAATGGTTAAATTTATGTTTAACTTTATGAGAAACTGCCAACATATTCTTCAGGGCATAGTACAATTTTGTACTTCCAATAGCAAACTGAGTGTTTCGGTTGCTTAGCAACCTTGTCAGCATCTTGATATTGCCAGGTTTAATTTAAAAAAGATTTTTAGTCATTTTAGTAGGTATAAGAGCATTTTTAAAAAAAAATTTCTATTTTTGGCTTTTTTTTTGTAGGGGTTGCTGGGGATCAAACTCAGGGCCTTGTGCTTGCTAAGCAAGCACTCTACCACTTGAGTGAAATCCTGACCCCCCTATAAGCATATTTTAAATGATTGAATATTTGTAGGTAAATTATACTACAATAAATTTGATCATCTAAAAAATAAAAGAGGGTTGGGTGTGGTGGCGCATACCTGTAATCTCAGCACTTGGGAGGCTGAGGCAGGAGGACTGCCTTGCAAGTTCAAGGTCAGCCTAAAGTACAGAATAAGACCCTTTCTCAAAAAAAAAAAACAGAAAAAGAAAAAAAGAAAAATGATAAGCAATAAAGTAGAAGAAAACAGTAGTAACAAAGAAAAGTGACTAAAGGTAGAAATCAAAAGTAAAAAAGGAAGTTAGAAAACTAAAAAAGAAAGGCACAAATAGGGCAAATGATTTAAAATGGTCAGTTCACAGAAAAATTAATGTGAATATCCAAGAATCATGAGACAAGACTTAAGCTCTCTAGCTAACTATCAGGATACAGGAAGCTTTTCTTTTTTTCTTTCTTTTTTTTTTTTTTTAAACAAAATGACAAATACATCTGGGGGCAGGGGTTATAAAAAATAAAAATACAAATACCCTTTTTACAGTGATTCTGTTTTGAACACTGGGTCCACAAACATTTGTTTATGTGTGCAAGATCTATAAGACTATTTATATCACATTACCTATACTGAGGAATTATTGGAAATTATGTATGTACCAATGAGAAGAATGGATAAAAAATATCTCATTAACCTGCATAACTAATGATTTTAAACATCTTTTCATGTACTTGGGCATTCCTATATCTTTGGGTAAGTGTTTAGATTTTTGCCCATTAAAAATTGGGTTGTCTTTATTGTCAATTTGTAGTTGTTTTTTAAGTTCTATATGTAAATCACTTATCATATATGTGAAAATATTTCCTCCTATATTGTGGTTTGTCTTTTCATTCTGATAGTATATTTCTCAGAACAAAATAGTTTCATTTTGATAAATCAATTTATCAAACTTTTTATGTCTCATGCTTTTCATGGCATAGCTACAAGAGCTTTGCCTATCCTGTGTTAGTCAGCTTTCTACTGTGACAAATGCCTGAGATAAATAAGCCTATGAGGAAGAAAAGTGTATTTTGGCTCATAGTTTCAGAAGTTACAGTCCATGGTTTCTTGGCCGTATTGCTTTGAACCTGTACCCACATAGTATCTAATGCAGGGAGAACATCGTGGAGGAGGTCTGCTCATCTCGTTGTATTTGGGAAGTGAAAGAGGAGAAGGGGCCAGGGTTCCTAAATCCTCTTCAAGGACACTCCCCCAATGACTTAACTTCCTTACAATAACTCCATCATCTCCCAGTACTGCCACAGGCTGGTGACCAAGCCATTAGCATATGGGCCTTTGAAGGACACTTAAGATCCAAGCAATAACATAAGATTCTAAAGATTTTCTCCTATCTGCTCATCCAAAAGTTTTATACTTCCATATTTTATATTTAGGTCTGTGATCCATTTTGAGCCAATCTAAATATTTCTTTCTGAGGAATGCTTTCTTTTAAGTAATAGAATAAAAATGTTATGGAAATAGAATACTAAGAGCTGCTGCCTCTAGTTGTACTTTGGAAGTGAGACTATCAGTGAGTTTTCACCTCATTTGACCCTGATCAGAGGTCAAAACTGTAATCGACTTTGTGACTTAGGTACTCAAAAGTGCGTACATGGAGTTGGAAGTTTCACGAGAGAATACTTATCCTTAACACTAATTTTTATCCTTAATACTTTCCCCTGTAGTTCTGTTTCATTAAAAGTAAACCCACTAAATGTAGTTCATGTCCCACAGACAGGTCCAGATTATTTGGAGAACATACTGACCTAGCTCTCTTACTTATTTGAAGCTCACGATCATCACTGCCTCCAACTCTAAATGTTACTGGTCATTACACTTTCTTTCTGGTAAGAATTCTACTCAGTTTTTTCCTCTAAAAACAATTTGATTTATGTCATAACTTTAAACATTTTTATATAATATGCTCCTAGCTATATTCCCAGAAAATAGTAGTGAATGGAGTAAAACTCACCATAAAAGTAGAAATTTTTCTGTCTTGTTTATGGTATCTGTTAAAATGATGTCCAGCCCTTGAGGAGGTATGACTGTTTGGTGTTTGTTTTTCATGATCTATCCCCATCTTGACCTTTACTTCTAAGTAGCAGAAATGCACTATTGCTCATGTCTGGAGAGGCCGAGGGCATGGAAGTGGAAAGGCTCAATAACCTTGTTGAATATTCTTTCTTCTAATATTTGTGTTCTGTCTGACATTGCCTGCATTTGTTCTTTTTTTGTGACTCCTTGTATCAGTCAGCTTTCTCATTGCTGGGACAAAATACCTGATTCCCGCAACTCAAAGAAGAGGCTTAGCAGGCTCTAAAACAGAAATATAATGGTGGAAGAGTGTGGTGGAGGACAGTTGTTCAGTTCATGGCATCTGGGAAGCAGGATGCAGGGGAAGAACCAGGGATCACATAGTGTTCCCAGGGTTACAACCCCGTAACTTGCTTCTTCTAAAAAGGCCCCTTCTTCTAATAGCTCACTTCTTCTAATAGTTCATTCAGTCACAAACTCATCAATGAGTTAAACTATGGGTGAAATTAGTGCCCTCAAAATCCAGTCACCTCTTCAGTCTCTTAATTGACAGTCAAGATTAACGTACACAAGTCCACCATGTATCATATTGCCACCTAATCACATCTCCTTAAACATACTTAATTTCTAAATAAATACAAAGTCATAATTCTACCTAATGTAACTCTGTCATTTATGACTCTAGAAGCAATAATCCCTTCCTCCAAAGCCTCAATAGTTTCAGCATTTCTCAAAAGTCCAAATCCACAGTCTCCTCAGACCGAAGGCAAATTTGACTGTGAATCCCTTTAAAAATTAAAAACAAAAAAAAATTAAAAACAAGTTACATATTCCAAAGATACAATAGCACAGGGTAAAAATTCCCATTCTAAAGGGGAAGAATAGGGGAATAGGAAAGAATAGGACCAAAACGAGTTTTGTAGTTCTGTATCTGGCATCTGGTACCCAAAGGCTTGATTGACCCCCCAAGCTATGGCCTTTCTGGTTGTGGCTCACACGGCCTCTCTCAGGGCCTGGCTGTGTTTCACTGCCTGTGCCTTTCTTCAGCAGATGTTCGACCTTCCTGGCATCTTCATCTTCCTGTGATCTCACTCCCACAGCTTTATGAATCACCATCTCAGGGGCACTCTGCCTAGTATTCCCAGACTTCCCTGTGAAATCTGGATGGAAGCATCCATGACTCCATAACTCTTGCATTCTGCATGTCTGAAAAACCAGCATCATGTGGACAACATCAAGGTCTGCTGGCAGCTTGAGCAGTTTCTGGGCCCTTGTGGACCGTAACTACTACAGTGATGGATGAGCACCTGGATGGCTGAGCATGGTGGTGAACCAATTCCCTAGGCATCCCTACTCAGGTCCGATGGGTCTGTTCTCACATCAAAGGTTCATACTTTTGCAATGTTGAGCCTGTGATGGCTGGGATCTTACTGATACCTTGATATGCCCTAAAGATATATATAGTTTAAACACTGAATATGCTAGTCTCCCACAGTTATATAATTTAATTTAATAAAATACTGTATTAATAAAGCCTTAGAAGGCGTAGGGCATTTTGGCAGCATCTTAGGGATCTTAGGACTTTAAGAAGAACAACACCAAGAACACTCAAGATAGCTACACATGATACAGCAACCTGTTATGATGTAGGAATGCTGGTGTATCTGCCAAAAATGGATTCCAAGGTAGCAGCTAATTAGCAGCAAGGAGACCTGAATAATGCTTTTGGATTGGCTACTTGCAAACCTCCTGCCAAAAAAACAATTGTGGAGGATATTTGCTGTTTCTGTGAAACTGTGGGGGTTTCCAAGAACAATTGTTAGGTTCTAAGGAAAAACCCATGAGTGACTGAGGCCACGAACTCTGAACTATGGCGTTGCAGGGGTATACTGTATAGTTACGGTAGCAATCCCACTTTTCAGTACCGATTTTCTGTATTGGTCAACTTGCCTGTTACTGAGAAAAAAATACCTGATAGGTGCAACTTAAAGGAGAAGAGCCTTTTTTTTTTTGTCTCACAAATATAAAATACCTTTATCTCCAGTTTGTTTTATTCAACATTCAGATAAAGTCATACACTGAAGTTGATTGTTACATCTTTTAAGTCTCTTTTCATCCTGAAGATTCTCTCTGCATCTTTTATTTTTGAACCAAGAAGATTTATTGGTACATTTTAGATATACATAATGATCACATGCATCATAGTTAATTTGTATCTGTACATGATATAGCTTGTTTTTTCCCCCTTCCCCACCCTTCCCTTCAACTCCTCTTCTCCTCCTTATTTACAACAGCTTTATGTATAATTTTCTACTTTTCCTCCTTTTTTCTTTTTTTCTTTTCTTTCCTTTTCTTTTCCTTTTCCCCTTCCTTCCTTTCTCTCTCCTCCCTCCCTAGTTCTCCTTCCCATTTGAATATTTTCTTTCTTTTTCACAATATCTATTACATATTTTTGTCCTTAATTACACTTACAGTTTCTCATATCAGAGAAACAATTTGATATGTACTCATGCGTGTCTGATTTATTTCACTTAAGAGTATGTTCTCAAGGTGCATCCATTTACCTATATATGTTTCAAGTTTATCCTTTTTATGGCAGAGTAGTGCTCCATTGTATAAAAACCCCGCATCTTCTTTATCCACTCATCAGTTGATGGGCATTTGGGTTGTTTCCAAGACAAAGGCCTAACATCTAGAATATAAAAAGAACTCAAAAATTCAGACCTCTCACATTTAAAGACCCAGTCCAAAAATAGGTATCTGAAATGAATAGACATTTCTCAGATGAAGTACAAATGACAAATAAATATATGAAAAAGTGTTCAACATCAGGGGTTATTTGAGAGATTCAAATTAAAACAATGCTAAGATTCCATCTGACTCCAGAAAGAACAGCTATTACCAAGAAATCAACCAATAACAAATGCTGGAGGGGTGGCGGGGGAGAACCTTTCTCCACTGTTGGTGGGAGTATAGACTGGTCCAACCATTGTGGAAATCAGTGTGGAGATTTGTCAAAAGACTAGAACTAGAGGTTCTATTTGACCCAGCTATTCTGCTTCTTGGTATCTTCCTGGAAGAATTAAAAGCATCATACCACAGCGATATATGCGCAACCATGTTTATAGCAGCACAATTTGTAATAGCTAAATCTTGGAAAGAGCTTTATTTTTACTCATGTTTTCAGAGGTTTCACTCTGTTCAGCTGGTCCCAAAGTAGAAATACTTTGGCAGAAGGCCATGTAGCCAGGAAGCGGAGCGCAGCAGAGCCAGAGAAGAAGGGCCAGGGACTGGATATTATCCTGAGGTTATACTGTTCATGACGCATGTTCTCCAAGGAGGCCCCGCTTCCTAATAACCCATTCAGCTACACACTCAGCATGGGTTAACCCATCAGTGCGTTTAGTATCCTTACAGTCCAGTCATCTCTCTAAGCATCTTTTTAACCTCGTCAAGTTAATAATCAAGATTAACTGGCCCACTCCTTTATCACTCTTTCTGCACACCAGCTTTCTCTGATTCTCAGAACACATGACTGCCCAAAACCCCTGAATTTACTTCTGGCCCGATTGGAATTACTCTGCTCCAATTCTCAGGAAAGACAATCTAATAAGTTTAGGAAAGTTCCATCCTTGGATCAATCTGCTTTGCTCAAGAGTGGTGGAATAAAAAGAACAATCCATGGTTACCTCTGAGATTGAGAAGGACTTTGGATCTACATCGAGTTCTAAAAGTTCCAGTTGGCATAGATTTACTTTTTAAAAATAATTTTAATTAATTTGTTCTTCAGAATATGAAGCTCTTAGAAAATGTATTAGCTATTTAAAAACAAAATGTAAATTAAGAATTACAAAACTAGAAAAAGTCACACTGTTCTCAAAGAATGATTTTCTTCTTTTGCTCCATTTTAAAAATAATTAAACTTACGAAACACAGAAATTTTGTGAAATGTATTGACCACAGAATACTCTTATTTTGAAATACGGCTGTCATCCATAGACAGAATATTCTGTGGGTCCAACAATTGAGGATTTTGGAGGTTAAGGTAAGTTAATATTTAAAATATTAGACTTGTACTATATATACACTTCTAAATGGTTAATTTATGCATATTAAAATTCAAAGTTGCCTTCAAATTGAGAAGATACTGATATTCCATTTCTGCTTAGGTAAGTATTTCATAACTAAGTATAACTGATATGTTATTTCAGTTAGTCCCTACAGCCACCTTTTAAGAAGTAGATGTTATTATCCTAGAAACAATAAAGAAATGAAAACTCAGGGAAAACATTTAGCAAATGATATGACAGAGCTAGCATTTAAGCTCATGTCTGTGTCGTTTGAATCTCTCCTCTATCCATTGCGGTGTTCAGGAGCATGAAAAGCTTGAGAGTACAGAAGCTATCCAGCTCATTTACTTTTCTGTACTCCTAAGAATCAGTTTCAAATGCCTGGCAACCATTTCTTCAAATCAGGAGCTAAAGGAGGGTCATATTAGTTATCTAATGTTAGTTACTTAAGCACTTGCAGTTTTCAGACGTTATTGAAGTGAAAAATCAATATTTAAAAATAGCAGCAGCTTCTTCGGCTTTGAAATAAATATTTTTAACCTTACATTCCAAATATTAGTGGATGCTAAATTGGGAATTGGTTGAAAAAAGGGAAAGATGACCTTTCTTTTTTAGTCTGAACAAACAGGAAGAGGAAAGCAAAGACTGGCTAAACAGTAAGAAGCAGTATTTTAAGCTTTTCATGTTTATTCACTTGAAACCTGTTATTTGCAAAACCATATTTTTAATGTGAAAAATCAGAAAAAAGTATGGCTTAGAAATTGTGGTTGAAGACAAATATTTATAATAGAAATTATTTTTGTAATAGGTACATAAAAGAAATTTAAATAGTCTAGTGTAAGGAAGGCTATCCTTCAAATGTTCATTTTTATCTGTGAGTTAATGATACTTTACCTTCTAATTTAACAAACTAAATTGATTTTACCAATGAAACTGCAATGCATTAATCATTTGCTGTTGTAGTACAGACTTACTCTGAAAAATATGAAGCTGCTGCTAAGGTGTAATTCCTAAAATGATTAATTTTTTTTCTTTGGGTAGTGAATTAAATTTCTAGAAATTTAAATGCATTAATTTTCTAGCAAAAGATAAGATTGTACTCTGTAAGCAGTCTGACCAAATACAGACTCCTTGGCTCATGACTTAGATTATGTGATATATTTTAATTTTTTTTTTTTATTTTTACCAAGAACATGTATTGGTACATTATATACATAATGATCATAATCAACATGGTTATTTTGTACCTGTACATGGTGTATCTTGGCTTTCCCCCTCTTCCCCTCCCCCCTTCCATTACCCACCACTCTTTATTTGCAACAAGTTTATTTACACTTTTCCATTTTTTTCCCTTTCATCTTACTTTTCTTTTAACCTTCTTCTTTATCCCCCTGTTCCCTATCTAGTTCTCCTCTCTTTAGAATACTATCTCTCTCTTTTTTTTTTTTAACATAACATCTATTATACCCCTTTGTCCTTATTTATACTTATGGTTTCTCATATCAGAGAAACAATTAGATGTGTACTGATAAGTGTCTGATTTATTTCACTTAATAGTATGTTCTCAAGGAACACCCATTTACATACAAATGACTCTAGTTTATCCTTTTTTATGGCGGTGTAGTACTCCATTGTGTAGAAAAACCACATCTTCTTTAGCCACTCATCAGTTGTTGGGCATTTAGGTTGTTTCCAAGACTTAGCTATTACAAATTGTGCTGCTATGAACATGGTTGTGCATATTTCACTGTGATATGATGATTTTAATTCTTCTGGGAAGATACCCAGCAGAGGAATAGCTGGGTCAAATGGAACCTCTAGTTGTAGTTTTCTGAGGAATCTCCACACTGATTTCCACAGTGATTGGACCAGTCTACAATTCCCACCAACAGTGCAGGAGGGTTCCTTTACCCCGCACCCCCGCCAGCACTTGTTATTGGTTGATTTCTTGATAATAGCTGTTCTTTCTGGAGTGAGATGGTATCTTAGTGTTGTTTTGATCTGCATCTCTTGAATGACCAATGATGTTGAACATTTTTTCATATATTTATTTGCTATTTTTATTTCTTCATCTGAGAAATATTTATTCATTTCAGATACCCATTTTTGGATAGAGTCTTTAAATTTGGGGGGGTTTGATTTTTTTGAGTTCTTTATATATTCTGGATGTTAGACCTTTGTCTGAGGGACAGCTGGTAAAAATTTTCTCCCAGTCTGTGATTTTTCGCCCCACTCTATTAGTAATTTCTTTTGCTGTGCAAAAGCCTCTTAATAAGATGTGGTCCCGAGCATCAGTTCTTTAAATTGTTTACTGTGCAGTCTGAGTTCTATTCATAAATTTTTTTTTCCAACCCCTATGTCTTCAAGAGTTCTTCCTATTTTATTCTCCAGGAGATTTATTGTTTCTGTTTTAATGTTTAGATCTTTGATCCACTTCTGAAAACTAAAACTAGATACCTGTCTCTCACCATGTACTAAACTAAGATCTATGTGATATATTTTAAATCTAGCCTAATGCCATATTAAGAATTAACAATGGCTTTTTTAAAAGAAAAGAACTGGGGATGACAAAGGAGCTTGATGATCCAGGGTTCATTAAGATTGCTGATATTTTTTCAGAGCATGAAAGGAGAAAGCAAAATAACTCTGTTTTAGTTCTTTGTTTTTGCTGTTCTCTTAGATGCTATCTTTTCAAGGGATAAGCCAATATAATGTGACAAACTGTAAGCATCAGAGTTTTGACCAAGGTGCTCTCAACATTTCTGTTCATAAAGAGCCTAATTAAAAGTAAGCCTGAGTTACTTGTCCAAGTATTGGCCAAGCTTAGGGAAAATGAAGCCCACTTGGAGTTAATGGATCAAGCCAGTTGTCCTATAATTCTTTTTAGTGCCTCTGATGCTTTCCCCATTGACGTGACTAGTGCAAAGATAGGTGCTTATTATGGGTAGAATATTCTTCCAAAGCTAAGACCTCAGTATTGTGCGCTCTTGACCTTTAATTCTCTCTGACTTCTTTACCCCTCTTTCCTTGGACCTCTGAAGTCCAGCTCATATAAAGGCGAGTTGATCTAAAACCAAGTTTTACTACAGTGGTGAGCATGTTATATGGGTTATATACTTTATGTAACAAATTGTTCTGTTGGTCAAATCTAACCCTGTTAGCTAGCTTTTTTTTTTTTTTTTTCCGATTGACATTCTAACTAGTCTCCACATCTATCTTAGACCCCTTATTCAACTTCGATGCTGTGGCTGCTGCTGAGTTAGGTCTGAAAGCATTACCAGGAGTCAGTTTTACATATTCATGCTTGATTTGGGGGTTTTCTATAAACCACTTCTCCACTTTTCTTTGACATATTTGCTTCCAATTCCTGGGCATAGGTTTTTAGTTCTATTTGCTCTTCAGTCAGGGGACCAGTAATAAAGAATATTTCCCTTTTTTTTCTTGACCAGATTCAGGGTCATTTTCTATATCCTCATGTTTCAGAGCTCTATAAATCACCACATGTGACTTTCAAACCTATCAAACCTCTGCCTCCCCCTTTTAAGCATTTTATAACACTTAATCGGAAAGAAAGTTCATAGACAATATAACCTGCCTATACATGTAGTGAAAGTGTAATACCAGGATTATGATATAAAATATAGTGTAATTTGTGATAAATCTGTATTTCAGATGTAATCCTGAGGGCCCAATTGTAAAAGATGTAATGCACTTTCTTCTAAAGACTAAGTTCCACTGTTGTGAATACTGCTGCAATAAACATGGGAGTGCAGATGTCTTCTTAATTTCATTTCCTTTGGATGTGCATACCAAGATGTGGGATTTATGGATTATTTGGTAAATCTGTTTTTAATCTTTAGGGGACTCTTTATATGATTTTTCATAATAGCTGTCCTAATTTCCATTTCCATCAAAAGTTTAGAAGTGTTTCCTTTTTTCCACATCCTCATCAGCACTTATCTTTAGTCTCTTTTTATATCAATCATTCTTAGTGGGATGAGGTGATATTTCATTGTAGTTTTGATTTGCATTCCCTGATAATTATGTTGAGCATTTTTTTTTGTATACTAGTTGGCTATTTGTATGTCTTTTTTCTTTTTGAGAAAAACCTGTTTAGATCTATTGCTCATTTTTATATTGGGTTGAATTTTTTGCTCTAGAGTTGTGTCCATCAACTGATGAGTATATAAAAAAAGCCATTTGTGTACACAGTGGAATAATATTCAGTCATAAAATAATGAAATTCTGTCCTTTGTGACAACATGGGTGAACCTGGAGGACATTATGTTAAAGTAATAAAGCACACACAAAGGGCAAACACTACATGATCTTACTCATACAGAAACTAAAACTGTTGATCTCATAGAAGTTAAGAGTAGAATAGTGATTACCAGAGGCTGGGGAGAGTAGGGGGAAAGGAGGGACAGTGAAAGGTTAATCAAAGGGTGTTAAATTATAGTTAAGAGCTAGAAGTTCTGGTGTGCTATTGCATAGTATGGTGACTATAGAGAATGATAATGTACTGTATATTTAAAAAATCCAGAAGGATTTGTTTGTAAAATTTTTATTAGTACATGTTCACAGTACCTAAGATTACATTTATCATGGAGAGTTGGTACATGTACATAACTGTTATGGTTTATATCTGTCTCTCACAAAGCCTCATATGTTCATAGATGGGTTGTGTGATACTCATCACTGGATTAGTTCACTGTTGCATTTTTAGCTGAGTGTTATGTTGGGAGGTCAAACCTGGTGGGAGGAGGTGGGTCACTGGGGGTGTGGCCTGGAAGGATATAGATACAGATATTGTCTTAGTTAGCTTTCCAGAGCCAATGGTTTGTAAGAGAGCAGATTTAAAACAGGACATTTATAAGTCACAACATTCACCTATAAGCCAAATACAGGAAGAATACTGAATATCTATCTAGGCACTGGAGACCCAAAAGATCCAATCAAGGGCTGGGAGCCCACGGCATTGTCCCATGTACATCCATGACTGCAGGTGATGGCGGAAGAAGTCTTTACTGGAACCAGGATAGGATGCTTGCAGCAGGGATGAAGACCGAAGCTCCCCCAAAGCAATGGCAGCCATCCTCAATGACAGCAAGGCCCCGAGCTCCTTCCTCAATGAGAACAGCCAAGTTCCTTTCAGGAGAACCAGCTGCAGCAGAGCTTTTCCTGGGAAACAGCCCACCAACTAGCTTCTGCTCCCATTCTGCTTTATGTTGCATCAGCAGCAATCCTCAGGTGGATCCTCTACACCCAGAATCACACCAACTCAGTCTAGCTGGGAGTCCTGGCTCAAGTTGACCACAATCAGTCCACCACAGATACAGATATAGAGATAGTTATAGATGTAGATGTAGATACAGATACAGATACAGGTATAGATATAGATATAGATGTCTCCTTCCTATTCTCTTGATCCCATTCTGCTTCCTGCCTGCCATGTCATAAACTGATTTCCCACGGCCACACCCCTCTGTCATGTCATCTTGTCTTGGAACCAGCTGACTCTGGACTAAAACCTCTACAGACTGTGAGGCAAAATAAACCTCTCCTCCTTTAACTGGTGGGTGTTGGGTATTTTGTCTAGGCAATGAGAAAGTAACTAAGATAATACCAAACCTTAATTCTTTTTACGTACCCTATCCCTCCTCTTCATTTCTGCTCTTTCCATCTCTTGGTCCCCTTCCCATTTGCAAAAGATCTATTTCCTTTTGTTCCCCATTCATTTTTGACCACTTTCCCTCCCTTCCCGATCACCACCCTCCATCTCTTGATCTTCTTCCTAACTGAAAATTATCTCACTAATTCATATTTTCTCTTTTATTTTCCTTTTTATTTATATTTTGGGTTTCTCACATGGAATAAACCATGAAACATTTAAGCTTGTCTGCCTGATTTATCTCTCTTAACATTATGCTCTCAATGTGCATCCATTTACCTACAAATGACTAAAGTTTATTCTTTTTTGTGGCACAGTAGTACTCCGGTGTATTTAAATACATTTTATTTATCCATTCATCAGTTGATGGGCATACAGGCCTTTTCAAGATGAAGATATTATGAATTATGTTGCTTTAAACATGAGTATGCACATGTCAGTATAATATGATGTCTTCAACTTTTGGGGAGGTACTTAGAAGGGGAATAGCTGGGTCAAATGGAATTTCTATTTTTAGTTTTCCAAGGAATCGCCATACTGATTGCCATAGTGCTTTTATTCCTTTACATCCCAACCAACAATGTAGAAAGGTTCCTGTTTTCTCTACAGCCTTGCCAGCGTTTCTTATTTGTTTTTTTGATGATACTATGATATCTGAAGTAAGAAGGAATCTTGGTGTTTTAATTTGCATTACTCTAATGGCCAACAATGTTAAACACTTTTATGTATTGATTGATCATTTGTAATTATTCATTTGAGAAATATCCATTCATTTCAGTTGCCTGTTTTTTTAATTGGGTGTTTTATTTTGGACAATCTAATTTTTGTTTTTTTTTTGTATATTCTAGATATGAGTCTCTTCACTGCGATGGTTGTTTCCTTTGCTGTACAGAAGCCTTTTAATTAGATATGATCCTATTTGTGGATCCTTGATACTATTTCTTGTGCCACTGGGGTTCTGTTCAGAAAGCCCTTGCCTAGGCCTTTGTCTTCAAGAGTTGTACGTATTTTATCTGATAGTGGATGTAGTGTTTCAGTTTTAACGTTTAGATCTTTGATCCATTTTGACTTTAGTTCATGGTGAGATATATAGGCCTCAATTCAATCTTCCGTATGTGGACAGCCAATTTTTCCAGTATTTATTAAATATTAAATAGGCTAATATAAATATATAAATAGAAAATTTATTAAAGAAGCTATATTTCCTCCAGTATATGTTTTTGGCTCCTTTGTCAAACAGCTGAATGTTCATGGCGTTGTTTCTGCATCCTCGATTCTGTTCCATTGATCTACAGGCCTGTTTTTATTTGTGCAAGTACCATGCTGTTTTTGTTACCGGAGCTTTGTAATGTAACTTGAAATCTGGGATTGCAATGCCTTCTGCTTTGCTCTTCCTTTCAAAATTGCCTTTCCTAGTCTAGTTTTCTATGGTTCTCTATGAAATTTAGGATTGTTTTTCTCTAGATCTCTGAGGAATGCTATTGGTATTTTGATTGGCATTGCCTTAAATCTATACATCAGTTTTGGAAGTATGGCCATTTTGACAATATTGCTTCTCCCTATCCAAGAACAGGAGATACCTTTCCATTTTCCGATGTCCTTTTCAATCTCCTTTTTCAGAGTGATGTAGTTTTCATTGTAGAGGTTTTTTACTCCTTGGTTAGTTTAACTCCTAAGTATTTAATTTTTCTTGATGCTATTCTAAATAATATTGCTTTGTTAATTTCTTTGTCAGTGAGTTCATTATTAATGCACAGGAATACTGTTCATTTTTGTGTGTTGATTTTGTATCCTGTTGCATTGCTGAATTTGGCTATAGTTCTAGGAGACTTTTGGTGGAATTTTTTGGTCTTGTGTGTTATCCAAAAATACCGATAGTTTGGCTTCTTCCTTTTGTATACGTATCTCTTCTATTCTTTTCCCCTTGCCTGATTGGTCTGGCTAATGCTTCAAGGACTGTGTTGAATAGGAGTAGTGATAGTGGACATCCTTGTCTTGTTCTTGATTTTAGAGGGCAAACTTTCAGTTTTTCCCCATTTAATATGATATTGGCAGTAGGTTTTTCATAGAGGGCTTTCATCAGTTTTAGGTAAAGTCCTTCTATGCATATTGTCTTCAGGATTTTTATCTTGAATGGGTGTTGGATTTTGACAAAGGCTTTTTCTGTGTCTATTGAGATGCTGGTGTCATATTTCTCTTTGTTTCTGTTTATGTGATGGATTACATTTATTGATCTACATATGTTGAACCATTCTTATATCCCTGGGAGAAAGCCTACTTGGTCGCGATCAAGACTTTGAGTTGGTCATTGCATCTGTGGCCCCATGCTGAGGGAAATCAAAATGCAGAGCGAGCTAGAAGTTGGTGGTTTGATGTGACCAGGGCACACAACTCACGGCTCATCATTGGTTGGGGGCAAGTGCTCTGTGGACAAGGCTGCTCTCCTGTCATGCTTTCATGATAAAGAAATGATAAATGCTTAAAGAAACAGATCTATATATCACCCCACTAATATGTATAATTTTAATGTTTTTGTGTATCAGTTACATACATTATTTAATTTAAATTTTTGAAAGGGGGTAGTTTAAGGTTTATGTGAAGTAAGAAGATAATTCTCACAGGAAGCTACAGGAAATAAAAAATTAGTGGTGCACGTGGACTATATTCAAAAGAAGTGTTAGAATAAGCAGCAACAGACCACATGATTTTGTATGATAAGTGAAAGGATAAAATTTTGAAATAGATAAAACATTTCAGGACAAATTATATGTTCCTAAAATGGAGAAAATGCAAAGTATGATATTCTCACAAATTACCCTGGTCATATTTGTAAGTGTAGTGACCAAATAATTCCCTATGTTGTAACATAGGACAGAAGGTCTCACAGAAGTATGTCTCATATTTTGAAATACTATCACTTCAAGGCCTATTTTATTTTCCTGATTCTTCAAAAAACCTTGAAGACCATATCCTTCTTTAGGTGATAAAGAATAAGGGATGGATTAGAAATGGAAACAATAAAATAAGATGCTGCAGAGATGTTGAATGATAGATGCCTCTACACAGACAAGAGTGAAAACTAACAAGCAACCTCAGTGTATTTTCAGTATAGTTTTTCGCAGCATATTTTTAGTGTTGAAACATGGAATAAAAACACAGAATTACAATAATCTGAAATTTTAAAAGTATTTTATTGCGATCCATGTGGTTCTTGTATCTCTACTAAATGTTTTGTTCGCAATCTATTAAAAGTATAATCAAATATCTTCTGTAACATTTTTGCAGCTGTTTCATTAATTTCACAGTAGTTGCACTGTGGTACTCTAATTCCTTTCAACAAATACATGGTTGAAAATGCTCTGCTAGAGCACATGAAGTGGGGACTTCCTCTACTTTTGAGATGTCTTTATTTTGATCTAAGCTTCTATTTCCATAAAGATTTTGCCCTAAATTATTGGTCTTTTCTCTTCTTTTGAAAGCTACTTGTGTTACTGTACACAAAAGCATTCTTGGTGTCCATTTGTGTTGGGTTTAATGCGGCAGGATATTTCTTTCTTCTGTTTCATTGAGGCTGTTCTTTCTTGTATGGGATAGCTCCACACATTCCATGATTTCATTCTCTGCCCACCAAATACTAGTGGTTTCTCCTAATAGCTATGAGAAGTAAAAGCACCCCAACACATTTCCAAATTGCTCCCCATGGAATGGTACTCATGGACTCCTTGACTCTATCTTAAAACAACTCTACAAAGTTCATTTATGATTTAAAAATGCTTAAAATCCATCTCCATCTTCTCTTGAAAGCAAGACATTTTCTACAATATGACTGTGGGCTGACTTGTATTCCCCCCAAATTTAGATGTTTAAATCCCAATTCCTAGTATTTCAGAATATGGCTACATTTGGACATAGAGTATTTTAGGGTGGGTTCTAAATCAGTATGATTGGCATCCTCACAGGAAGAGGGGGTAAGGGCATGAACAGGTACAGAGGGAAGACCATCTAAAGACAGAGGAAGAAGAAGGCCATCTGCAAGAGAAGGAGAAAGGCCTCAAAGGAACCCAACCTTGCTGAGTGAGCCCTTGGTTCTGTTGTTTAAGCTACCCAGTCTGGGAATCTGTTTTACAGGTATTCTTTTTCTGTGTTCCATAGCACTGTAGCTACATACCTTTATTCACAACATTTATACGATCTGTTTAAAATGTATTTTGCCTATGAGATTGAGTTCTTTGAAGATAATAACTGCTTTTTATTCATCTATGTATCCCTAATGTCCTGCATATTGCTTTGTTCATTGTAGATGAGCTCTAATTTACACAACGTGAACATTTGATGAGTGATTGTAAATGCTGGGTGCTTTTCCTGTCTTCATTTTACAGATGAGGATTAAGTGCTCAGGGTCACAGAATTCAGTGGTAGAACTAGAATTCGAACCCATGCTATTTGTGGATTCCATGTTCTTAACTATTGTATTAGTCAGCTACCCCATTGCTGAACACACAAAATTTAAAGGAGAGGTTTATTGGTTGGTTTCAGAGAATTCGGAGAATTCAGTCAATAGTCAGCTGGTTCCAAGGCAGAAACATAATGGTGGAAATGAAGAATGGAGCAAAAAAAAAAAAAAACAACAAAAAAACCCGCTGAGTTCATGGTGGTCGGGGGAACAGTGCCAGAACGAAAGGAGCCAGGAGCCATAGACCATATATAGGACCCAAAGTCATGCCTCCATGACCCAACGAGATACACACAGGCTCATGCTCTAGCAATCTCCTGATATTTCTTAATCCAGTCAATTTAACATACCATTATTAACACTCACAACTATTACTCTACAGTGCCTCTTCCCTGAAATATGTGGGACATTACAGGAGAATATTTTCCTGGGAGACACTGAGAGTTTGGAGCATTTCATTAGAGGATCAAGAGCCTGAAGCACACCTCACTTTGTGGGCGAGTTGGGGTGTGTGTGTACATGTCCGGAGGCTTGGAGAAGAAGTTATATCCTTCCTGCATGTGCTCTTTGCTACATTGTTTCTACCAGTAACGAGGGGTTAGATATATACTTTCTTCATTAAAATGTGTTTCTGTGGTGAAGAGGAATTAATTTTTCTTGCTGTAAATCTCTAAATCTCTTGATATGAATGCTGTCATTGACTCTGTGCTCTGATCTGCGTTAACAGCAGGGTTAAAGTGATCGATATGGCGTTAAGGAATTTGCTATATTTTCAGTGAAAACATGAAGAAAAGTGAAAATGCTGCTCATACAAGTTAACATGTCATGTTTCTTGAATCTTTGGGAAATGAAACATTGTAGTTTTTTGTGTAAATAACTTCTCAATCCCTTAACGCCAGTGTATTTTTAAGTTTTAATATTTTAGTTAAATATTTTTTCCCGCTGATTCATGGCCATCTTTACACTTCTTATATAGATCGTTGTAGGGATATTAGCGGCTTTGCCGAGACTTGTAGGATTATTTGATTCTATAATATATGATCCTGGATGATTGTTCCCTTCTTATGGTACTTGAACTGCCTTTTATCATTATCTTCTTTCTGCTGTTGTTGGCTGTCATGTCTTGCCGTTGTCAGTGTGCCCTTCTGTAGCCTCTTTCCTGTTCCCTTTCACTTCATTGCATACTCCAAACCGGCTTGCCAAGCGTGTGTGGAATTTTACGTGAAGGACTAAGGGCACGGGTGTGCGTTTGTGCTTGAACTTTGTGACATCTGTTTTGTTTCAGAGACCTCTTACTCATTTCTTTGCTGTGGTTTGAGTAGATGAAGTTAGTACAAAATTGGTTAATTCTAGACATTATATTACAAGATACACATTTTCAATTTATGTGACTGTCTTAATCTTCAGAAATTCAGATAATTTTCCATTAGATGTTTAGTGACATTTTATAGTTCAATATCATTTGATAGAAAATTTCTTTCTGCTTTCCTGAAATGATGCTCTAGTTTATCCTATTGAAAAGGAGGAATATTAACAAATATTTTAGATGATAGCTTCATGAGCAGCACTCATTTGGGCACCTTGGAGCTGGGTAACTGGGCTGTCGTTCCTGACCCAGAAGAGATAATACCTCATCAGAGAAGCAAAGGATTAGAGAACTGTTTTGAAAAGATAAGAGACTAGCCAAGGATTTAAGAGTAGAGAGCAGTTAAAGCACTTAGTGCTTCTGAACTAAGAAGAGTTGTAGATTGAAATCAAAGCGTATAGAAGGAAGGTAGAATTTGACGAAGACAGAGAAATAGTGTGGTACAACTTCATTAATGTGTTATAGAAGAGAAATGAAAGTGAGGTAAAAGAAAGGGGAAGAGTTTCCTGGAGATACCGCTTTGCAGTATCATGTTTAGAAAATACATCAAAGCTATTCTAATAGATTAGGGTGCAATTATTGATACTGTTATGAGGAATAGTGGGCTAAAGTGAGGTTCAAAGGGATAAAGAAAGAATGCTGTATAATGGAGAGATTTTATAATTACATTTTGGGTTAGATTCCTGGCTTCATCACTTCTGGTTATTTTGATATTAATCAAATTTTTTAAAAATGTTCTTTGGGTCTCAGAGTCCTCACTGGTAAATTTCAGGTAATTATGCCTGCCTTCAAGGGTAGTTAAAATTGCTGAAAATATACACACTGCTCACTTAGGACAGTACTTGACAAGTAGTTAGTGCTTTTCAAATGCCAACCAATTTATGGCGAATCCTGCAGCATGAAGTGCATCCAACAGCTGTTGATAAATTATTATAAACTGGATCTATAAGTTAAAATAGACCCAGGTTTTTGCATTATCTCATTTCTTTCTCATGCTTTACAGTAGTCAAAGCAGTGCTATATTGTCATGTTGCTGCTGCTGCCGCCACCATCTCTGTTGTCACTATGCTGATTAGGTGAATGAACAGATAATGTGGAGCTAAGTAGGATACATATCTTTACCTGTTTTACAAATAAAGTAACTCTTCAAAGTCAGACAGGTAGAAATTAGTTGAGCAAGAACTAGTACCCAGGTCCTGGCCTTGTTGTCCTGAGAACAAAGAGTATTTCTTATTTGAAGTGTCTTCTGATGAGGGAAGGGTAGAAATCACCTAGGAAAGTCTGCTTTTAAAAAGTATCTGTTTATCAGGGTTGGGGATTTAGCTCAAGTGGTAGAGCTCTTGCCTAGCAAGTGCAAGGCCCTGAGTTTGATATCCAGCAACCTCGCCCCAAAAGGAGTATCTGTTTACTTTAGAAGTAAGCAGAACAGAGCTTTGGCAAAGGTAGAGACTGTTGGAAGAAGGTCAGGAGCAGTCCTTGTTTTTCTGTTTTTGTTTATATCCTAATTTGGTGTTGTGCATTTTTGCTATGGATAATTTTGAACTTTGTGGGAATTTATTACGAGTGTTACCTTTCTTGAGAATCATCACTTTGGTTAATGACATCATCATCAGTCAATCACCCAAGATAGAAAAACTTCAGTGATATTTTAAATATTTCTCATTTATCCAATTAGTAGCTAAATTTATTACGTCCTCCCTATCCCATTGCCACTATTTTGCTTTCACACCTCTTTATCACCTGTTTAAACTATTATGAGAACCTGCGAACTGTTCTCCTTGCTGCCACACTTCCCATTTCCCTATTTATCTTTCATACTTTGGCTAGTGCTCTGCTGTGTTCTGTCTTGATTTTGGCACTGTCCTCAATGGTTCCCAAAGGATTTGCACTTCATCAAAGTAACATCAAATGTAGGATTTGCGCTACATCATAGTAAACTTACTCTAAGGTAGAAATCATGGACCAAAGACAGGATAAATACTTGATACTCATCATTTATATACCATTTTCTAAAAGAGTGATGTGGTCTCTACTGCCTTCCAAATTTCATCAGTGATAATTTTAATGTCATCATGAACTCACACATTTAAACATATTTAGTGTGTTTCAATGCATTGCAGTGACTACCCATATTGGTGCCCAGATTGTCCAATATTTGGCCAATGAAAGCATGTATAGGTTGACTTCAGTGTCTTTGATGGCTCCCTCACTTTCTGGTGTAACAAGATATTCCAAGCTCAAGATATATTTTCTTCTGTGAAACTGATAGCCATTTAAAATAGAGTCTTTGTTCCTTTTTTAGGAGGGAGTGATGGTATTTACATATCACTATATAGGTTCTATGAGTATTATCATTCCTAAGCTTGTTTTAAGGCCTTTCTCTGTTCCAGATCTACAATTTTCTTTTACAACAAAATATATCTTATTGGGGCTGGAGTTATAGCTCAGTGTTAAAGTACTTGCCTAGGTATGTGTGAGGCCCTGAGTTTTATCCCCAGAACTGCCCAAAAGAAGAATTATTAGTAATTCTAGTACAAATTTAAGGCTACAGGTTTTTAAATTAATCTCATTGATATTGCATCTTTATCTCCTTTCAAAAAAATCTAAAGATTCATAATTATAATTTTGTTTATACCACCATAGGAATACAACATCAAAATAATAATACTAGAACTACTAACACCAACATGATTACTGAGAGAAATTTAAGATTTGTGTGTATAGCATTTATATCTTTAAGCCTTAAACACAAAATATGTCTTTAAGGTATATCCCATTAGAAATGTACAGTTAAATTGTTATGGATTAAGGTCACTTGAAATGTAATTTCTTTTTATGCAGTATACCACCAAGAGGATGCACAGTCAAGTCCATTTATTTAATTTTACTTTTGTTTCTTTTTTACAATTTAGCTTTGAATTTCATTTTGTTTTTGAGTTAGATATTATATTTACACTGATCCAAGGTTAGAGTTACAAAAGAAGATGTATGCAAAGAAATCAAAGTACTAACCCTCCTTCTTTTCTCTTAAATATTACCACCTCTCTGCTCTTTCTTAGATAAATGATAGCATACTCTGTGCACAATTTTCCACTGAACATTTTTTTTCCATAACATATTCCAGAAATGTTTCTAATTCTGTTTTATTGCTGCTTAGTACTCCATTGTGCATATGTACTGCAGTTTACTCAACCAGTCCTCTATGATGGGCTGTTTCTCCTTTGCAAATAGTGCTCCAGTGCATGGCCTGGTATATACAATAACAAGATCATATTGGACCTCTGGGAATGAAAATTTGAAATTCTGGGTGGTGAGTTAGTCCCTATCTGATAGACCCATCTGTAGTTATGTAGGTTGTGATAGCAGAAGAAGCAACCTTTGCCTCTGCATCTTAAGATGATTTGTGAAAGATTTTTACTTATTTCTCTCATTTGTTTTTGGAGGTAGCTTGCACCTCTCTGTTTCAGTAAGATGTCATGAAGATTACTTAGATTTAATATAGCAGAAATCTAAGACTTCTCTTAGACGTATCTTAGACTTGTCTAAGCTGCAAGCTTATCATTGACAATATATTTGCATGGCCATTTGTTAATATTTCCTTTTTCTCACATATATTATAAAAAGAAAAAAATTAAAAATATGCTCTCCTCCATTTTTCCCTTCCTAATTTTTAACCACTCTGGTAAAAGCTTTTTCAAGCAAGCTCTTCTTTGTCCTTGCTAGAGCAGCCAAAGGATTGAATGCAGGTGGCTCTGAACTCTTGCCTAGGTGGCAATAGGTGGTTAGGCCCCTTTCTGTGTAGAGTCTCTTAGTTTGTCATCTGGCTTGCTGGCCACCTTTCTGTAGTTTGTAGTAGGGGGCTGTCTTAGCGCCAGTCTTGAAGTCTGAAAGGAGGAGGCTGTAAATGGAAGCTTTCGTGTTCTAGACATTTGTATTGAATTTTGCTGTTTCTTGCAAATACAAAACCAAACCAAAGCCTTAGTCCTGCTTTCTATAATTAGTAATATGAAATTTGGGAGAGGATGGAGAAATATTTTAATTCAAGATATTAGAAAAAATTATGTAAGTTTCTTTAATTATGTAAACAACTTGTTTGTTTGTTTGTTTCTAGTCTAGTCTGTTGGGGAGTAGATAGAGTAATGGTTGGGAATGCCAAGTAGTAAAAATATTTAGCAAAGTGACTTTTTACTTTTTCAAATGATCTTCTTTTACTTTATAAAGAATTCATAGAGCTTTATGTCACAGGGCAAGCTCCCAACTCCTCCGTCACTGTCACTGGCCATTTTCAGTACCTGTGGCTCTATTAGTAAACGTATTAAACAAGGGTTGCCATATTAACAAGGAAATTACAGGATGCCCAATTAAATTTGAATTTTAGATAAACAATAAAAATATTTTTAGTATAAGAATGTTCCATGCAGTATTAAGGGCAAACTTAAAGAAATATTCATTACTCATCTGAAATTTGAACTTAATGAACAGAACATCCTGCATTTTCCCTAGTAATCCTCTTCAAAATCAGCTGATGGCTCGATACCAAACTTCTTCATGCCACTTTTACTGGTCAATGACACTTGCCAGCGAAGTAGGAGTATGAAAAAAGAGTAATTTTCTTTTTTTTTTAAACCCTAAATATTTATTACTTATTCTTCCTGATTGCAATTTTGTACACTTTGACCAACATCTTCCTATCCCCCAGCCTCTTAACCACCATTCTACTATTTGTTTCAAGAAGACAAAGTAGAATTTATTGGGGTTACTTGTGAACATCAGGTAATCATTTAAGTGTTTTAAATGATTGAAAGTATTTAAAAAGCTACCAGGCACAGTGGCACACACCCACAGTCTTGTCTACTTGGTAGACTGAGGCAGTAGGATTGCAAGTTTGAGGCCATCCTGGGCGACCTAGAGAAACCCTGTTTCAAAATTTATAAATAATAGTTTTAAGGATTGGGATGTGCCTCAGTGGTAGAGCACCTCTGGGTTCAATCCCTAGTATCAGCTAACTAACTAGCCAACTAACTAGCTATCTTTGAGTATGTGTGAAATAGCTGTAATAACCTGCTGAGTCATACTGGAGCCTGAGCGAAAAAGAAAATGCAGTATTATTGATGCTTTCCTTATTTAAAATATTAATATTTTATTCATCATGGGTTTTTGTACTAATTTTTATTTTTTAAATTTATTTTAATGGTACATTTTAGATGTACATAGTGATAACATTCCTCATGATATATCTTGTTGACTAATTTTTAATAGCTTTATTGAGATTTAATTCACATAACCTAGGATTCATCCATTTCAAATGTGCAATTCCATAATTTTTAGTATATTCAGATCTGTACAACCATCACCACATTTTTTTTTTTACTGGGGGTTGAACCCAGGATCTTCATACTGAGCTACATATCCAGCCCTTTTAAATGTTTTATTTTGGGACAGAATCTCACTAAGTTGCCCATGCAGCATTCAAACTTGCAATCATGTTGCCTTATCCTCTCAAAGCACTGGGATTACAGGAGTGTGCCACAGCCAATTTTAGCGCACTTTATTACCAGAAAAATAAACCTTCTGCCCCTTAGCTATCAATCCCACTCTAACTATCATAACTGCTCCTTCCACCCCCATTTCTACCAGGCCTAAACACCATTAATCTAATTTCTACATTTATACATTTTCCTATTCTGGATGTTTCAGATGATTGGAATCATGGATGTTTTGTGACTGGCATCTTTCAGTTAGTATAATGTCTTCAACGGTCATCTACATTGTAGTGTATGTCAGTGCTTCATTTCTTTTTATGGCTGAATAATATTTCATCATATGGAAATACCACATTTTTAAATCCAGGTCATGTATTGATGCACACTAGGGTTGTTTTCACCTTTTGGCTGTTGTGAGTAGTGCTGGTGTCAACATTCAGGTAGAGTTTTATTTGAACATCTATTTTCTTTCTTTTGGATAAATATACCCAGGAGTGCATGTGCTACATTACATGATAATTCTTTGTTTAAATTATTAAGGAGATGTTTTACTGTATTCCACAGTAGTTGCACCATTTTACACATCCTTCAAGGATTCCAATCCTCCACATCCTCTCCAGGATTTGTTATTTTCTGTTTTTCTTTTAATACTAACCATCCATATAGGTGTGGGGTCTCATGCTGGTTTTGATTTGTAGTTCACTAATTACTACAGATATTGAGCATCTTTTCATGTACTTATTTATAATTCTTATACCCTTTTTGGAGAAATGTCTTCAATTTCTTTGTTTATTTTATTTTTCTATTATTCTATAGATCTTTATATTAATTTCTTTATCAGATACATGATTGGTAAATATTTTCCCTCAGTCTTTCCACAACTTTTACAATATCTATTGATGCATATGTTTCAAATTTTGACAAAGTCCAAATTACCTCTTTTATTGTGCTGCTCATCCTTTGGGTGTCATATCTAAGACTTTTGCCAAGTTGTAGGTTATACAGATTTACTTCTGTGTTTTCTTCTAAGAGTTCTAGCTCTAACATTTAAGTTTCTGATTAACTTTAATTAAATTTTGTATGTGTATGAAGTAAGTTTCCAACTTCATTTTTTTTTTTTTGTACGTGACTATCCAGTTGTGCTAGCACCATTATGTTGAAGAGGCTGTGCTTTTCTCATTGTGTGGTTTTGAAATCCTTGCGGAAAATTTGTGGACACTCAGTTTTATTCTATTGATCTGTATATCTGTCCTTAGCCAGCATCACACTGCTTTGATTACAGTTGCTTTGTTGTAAGTTTTGCAGCTAGAAGTGTGAGTTTCAAGCTTTGTTTTGCTGTGATCTTTTTTTAAGGTAATCCTTTACTAAAAAAAAGAGTCCCAAAGAAAAGGGAAACATTGCACAGTATATTTCCACAGGGAGACAAGAAAAGAAATCCTCTAAGAGGCTATTACTAAGACAGATGTATCTAATGGGTGTAGCAGGATGAGGAAATAATGTATTTTGAGTACCTATTATGTGGCAGGTGTTCTCATGATATCTTCAAAACAAATTCAAAGAAGTAGATATTACTTCCCTAATTTTTACCTGGTAACATTCTAAGGATTAGCAAGATTAAATAATTTGCTGGTACAGCTAGTGACAGCTAAACTCATGTCATCAGTATTTTAATGCCTGCCACTTTACTGCCTTGATAATGAACCTACCTGAATAAATGTATTAACCAGGCTCTAATCAAGAGAGAAACTATGTGAATTATTTGCTCAGAGAATTTAGTATAAATATTAACTATGAATGTAGCTGTTAACTAAGTAACTGTGAGTGTAAGAAAAATAATTGTTTTTATTCACTACAGATAATGCTGTCCTGTCTTGTACAGTAGCTGCCAGCGACATATGGCTTTTGAGGACTTGAGTATGAACTTTATAATGAGCTCATCAGCTTCTACAAAGAAGTCAGTCGAGATTCTGATTAGGATTGTTTTAAATCTGCAAGTCAACTTTGGAGTATTGCCCTCTTAAAAACATCTAGTGTTCCAATCCATGAATGGGATGCTCTTCCATTTATTTATTTGTATTTTTTTTTGTGGGGCTGGTAATCAAACCCAGAGCCTACCACATGCTAGGCAAGCATTCTACCACTTATACATACCACAGCACCTATTTTCCATTTATTAGACCCTCATTCACTTTTTTCAGCACTATTTTGTAGTTCTCATAATTAAATTTTACACTTTTTTGGTTAAATGTATTCCCAAGTATTTTATTCTTTTCATGCTTACATTAATGGAATTAATTTTTAATTCCATTTTCAGATTGTTTACTGTAAGTGTATAGAAATGCAATTGATTTTCATATATTGCTCTAGTATTTTGAAACTTTATTGAAGTTGATTTTTAGTTCTAGTAGTATTTAGTTAATTCCTTATGATTTTATAATATACAAGCTTATGATATCTGCAAATAGAGATGGTTTTACTTTCTCTGTTGCAAACTGGATGCTTTTTTTTCTTTTTTTTTAGATTTTTATTAAAATTTATTCAAAATCACACAAACTTACAGGCAATTACACAAGCTTATGGACCACAATTAATTGTACCTTTTGCTCATGATAATGAGCAATGTAAACAACCACCTACATACAGCAGTAAGTCACAACTATACAAAATTACTGTAGTACCCAGCATACGTGTCACTGATTTAAATTTGGGTTATTAGGTTCTTATTTTTAAGATATCATTATCCCTCTGGATTCCCATTCCCCTCCCCCTTTGCCCTCTTCTTGTTCCCTTGAACCCTTTGTCTATTAGCTTATATCTAACACTTTGTCTTTTTATATCCGTTGTTTACTCTTTTCTTTTGTTTGTATTTTACCTCAATAAATGAGGGAGGCCATATGGTATTCCAACTTGTGAGACTGGTTTATTTCACTCAACATTATATTTTCCAGGTCTATCCATTTTCCTACAAATGACTCTAGTTTGTCATTCTTTATAGCTGAATAGTATTCCATTATGGATAGATACCACATTTTGTTTATCCAGCTATCCATTGATGGATATATGGGTTGCTTCCAGAATTTGGCTATTACAAATTGTGCTGCTATAAACATGTTGTGCAAGTATCTCTGTAGTATGATGTCTCTAGCTCTTCAGGAAAGATACCTAGTAGGGGAATGGTTGAGTCATATGGGATTTCTACATTCAGACTCTGGACCCATATCTTTCCCCATATACTAAGTTAAAATCAAAATGGATCAAAGATCTAAACATCAAGACAGAAACATTAAACCTTCTGGAAGACAGAATAGGTAAAACACTTGAAGACACAGGAGTAGGAAAGGACTTCCTAAATAGAACCTCAGTTGCACAGGAAATAACAACAAGAATCAACAAATGGGACTACATTAGACTAAAGAGTTTTTGTACAGCAAAAAAGTCAATTAGGAGGGTGAAGAGAAAACCCACAGAATGGGAGAAAAATCTTTGCTAGCTACTCTTTAGATAGAAGACTAATATCTAGAATATACAAAGAACTCAAAAAAATTAAACTACCTAAAATCAATGACCCACTCAAGAAATGGGCCAGAGAAATGAACAGATACTTCACAATGGAAGAAATACAGATGGCCAATAAACGTATGAAAAAATGTTCAACATCTATGGCTATTAGAGAAATGCAAATTAAAACAACTCTAAGATTCCACCTTACCCCAGAAAGAATAGCAATCATTAGGAAGTCAAACAATAACAAATGCTAGCAGGGCTGTGGTGAAAAGGGAACCCTCCTACACTGTTGGTGGGAATGCAAACTAGTACAACTTTTTTTTTTCCTTGACTAATTGCCCTATCTAGAGTTTCTATCCAATACTGATTAGAAATGATTAGAGTGAACATCCTTGGTGGTGTTCGTGATCTTAGTAGACAAGAATCCATCCTTTCATCATTAAGTGTAATGCAAATTGTGAGTTCTTTATTACTGCAATCAATTATCATATATCTTTATTAGTCAGTTCTAGATAATCCCTTTTAATGTGCATATAAAAGATTTGAAGAGAATTGTAAAACGTTCTTAGCACTCTGAATTTAGACGACTTTACAAGAGTCTTTATATTCAATTTTTGTTTTAAATAAACCAGATTTGTTAATCACGGACAGTATAGTATTCATTGAGGCTGGTGGCAGGCCTTTGTTCTGAGAAAGCTTTCGTTTTGGGTCAAATGATAAAGTAAATCACGAAAGATTCTTGTTTTGCCTTTTAACAAATCTGGGGTTGAATGTATTCCATAAGACTGCTTCTACTATGGATATACAAAGTAATGTAAAAGATAGAGCTGTCTGTACTTCCCTTCCTGCCTTCTTTAATTTAAATTTACTAAGATTATATTATAGACCTAGAACAACTGTTATTTTATCCAGACTTAAACTGTGTACTCCCTTGAATCCCTTGCACAATAAAAGAAGAGCAGAGATTTATATTTGAAAGATTTGTATCTGGAATACTGCTTTCTATGGAAGTTAATTAATGAACTATCAAGTAACTTTTTAAAACCATATTTGAAAGTCATGTACTAAAAAGAAGTAAAACAAAACTAGTAAACTGACTATGCAAACTGTGATAAGAACAGTTTTTTTTTAAGATAATGAAAATTGGTTTATTTCATGTAACATAATGTACTCCAGGGACATCCATGTTATTGCAAATTACAAGATTTCTTTCTTCTTAAAGACTGAGAATAATACATTTTCTTTATCTGTTCATAATAAACACTTAAGTTACATTCCTGTCTTGGTAATTGTGAATAACACTACATTGAACATGAGTGCAGATATTTCATCGACACACAGATTTCGTATGCTATCTATACAAACCTACTAGTGGTATTGGTGGATCATATGGCAATTCTCCTTTTTTTCGCAGCACTGGAGATGAACCCAAGGCTTTGCACATGCTAGGCAAGTTCTCATCAACTGGCCTACATTCTCAGATCTTTTTTAAAAATCTTTTTTTATTTGTGCATATTAGTTACGCAGATTAATGGGTTTCATTTTCACAGATTTGTACATCCACATAACCTACTTTGATCACTTTAACCCCATTACCCTTTTCCCCCTGTGTTTTTATTTCTTTTTTAAGAATCAGAGTTTATGTTGCCAAGCTCAGCTTCAAACCCTAGGCTCAAGTGATCTTCCTGCCTCAGCCTCCCAAGTAGCTCAGACTACAGATGCATGCCACCACACCAGGCAGTTTTTTTTTCCATTTAATTAATTCATGTGGATTATGCTTGAAAATTACACAGTAGTGTGTCTATTAAAAAGGAAACAATTTGTCTTATTAATGTGTTTTGAAAAATATGGTAAATCCCAAAAGGTAGGTTTATAATTAGATAGGATTTTTTCTAAGATTGGTTATGGTATATAAATTGCAGTGTGCTTTAAAGAGGGTTCTATATTCAAATTGACCTGAGTTGTTTGGGGGAATGAGTAATACTTTTTCTTAAGAAATACCACAATAAATTTATTGATAAAGAAATATTTTTATGACTTTCTGTTGTTGTTTAGATGTAGCTTAGGCCATGGTCTTCAGATTTCAGCTCTAGATTAATTAAAAACCAATGTCCCTCAGCATAAAGGCCTCTTGTGTCAAGATTGTTATTCATTTGAATAACAATCAATGAATTGTGATTCATTTTTTAACTTTTAGTACAATAGAAGTATCATATAAAAATGGTGCATTGCATCTGGATTTCAAGAGTCACTTGGAACTTGATAATATTCCATTATATCAGAGATATAGGTATTTTTGTTTTAAGATAGCTTATGACTCTCATTTTGCTTGGATAAAGTGTTTCTGGTAAAGTGATTACTGTAACATAAAACCACTTAAGAATTTTACCCTTTGGAACATGGAAGACAAATTGAATTATGACCTGCTAGCACTGAGATGAGGGAAAAAAGAACCTGCATCTACTTGCATAAACCCACCACAAATTGGAAGCTTAATACAGAAAACAATTTAATTTCCTTTCTGTATAAAATGTTCAACATTTTTTGTTATCTTCCCTCAATTTCTCTATTGATTTGAGTTTAAAATTTTTTGTAAACCCTTTTCTTCCTTCTCCTTCATTGTTTCTCTTGATTGCCATTTTTATGGGAATGATAGTATTCTGCATAAGTAGGAGAGATGTTTTATTTTATTTTGAAAATAAACATGAAAAACATGACAATAAAATATGCAACTACTGTGCCTTTAATGGGATTTTCTCTCAATTTCTCTCTGTCTCTTCCTGCCCTTCCCCCAACAGTTGAGGTTGAACATCTTTTCTTATGCTTATTCTGTTTGGTGCCAATCTTCTGTGAGATCCCTGTTCATATCATTGCTCATTGGGCTACTGCCCTTCATTTAGGATTTTTTAAGGAATGTTTTGTCTGTGTTGCAGGTCTCTCTGCCTGACTCCCCTTTGCTGTTTGTAGTGTTTTGTACTATATGGAATTATAACCTTTTATTAAATGGGCGAATTTATACACCATTTTCATTATGACCTTTGAGTCTTGTGTCAGAACTTAGAAATAGTTTATTCGTGCTTAATTAAAATATATTCCTGTTTCTCTTCTACTACATTTCCAATTCTGCTTTTTCATATTCAGATATTTAATCTAGGTGGAATGTATGTATGACGCAGATAGAAGTTTAGCATCCACTCACCATAGCCAGATTCTCCTACTATTTGTTTTCTTTTCACAAGTGTTTTCATTTAATATATGTGTGTGTGTATATATTGTACAGAATATTGAGCTATTGAGTTTTGTTGTGGTATTTTCATTTATGCATGTAACATAACTTGATCTTATCCATTTCCCCTTAAATTATTTCTTTAGTTCATATTTCTCCCTACCGATTTCAGCACTATAGTCATGATATAGTTAATCATTGTAGGTATTTTGATCTACTTTTAGATTCTATTCTATCAAGTTCCCTGTCTTCACATTATTGTTATAGTTACTCTAACTTTATAGTATAATATTGATTAGGAAGTTTTCCTCTTTTTCTTTTCTTTTTCAAGCATTTTAGGCATTTTCGAATTATTCAGTTTTCACAATGAACTACACAGTCACATGCAAAAATGTACATTTCCCCCCCACAAAAAAATTCTGAGTCATTTGGGCGTATGAGTGGAACTGCGCTGAATTTATATACAATTTCAATTTTGTGAGAAATTTGAATGTTTATGATTTTGAGTTTGTCTTCCCCTGGATAGGGTATGCATACGCATAGATATATTCATTTTTCAGATTCTTTAGCCTTTTATGTACTTTAGTAAATTTTTATTTTTAATATATTTTCACATATATTTTGAAGCTTATTTCCAGATACTTCAAAAATTTTGTGACTTTGGGTAGGTAATTTTCCCCACTACATTTGGATATGGTATATTGGTGAGGTATAAGAAATTCTTGTCTTCCAGAACTGACATTCTTATAGTGAGTCACTGTGCTAGTTTTTCAGCTGATTCTTTGCACTTTCTATGAGAACTATTATGTTAGTGAGAAATCATTACTGTCACCATGATCGTACAGCAGCGGCATCCCTTGGGAACTTGTTAGACATGCAGATTCTCTAGACCCATCCCACACTGACTGAATGAGAAACTGTGAAGCAATCTGTTTAAAATATCTCCAGGGAATTCTGATGTATGTTCAAATTTACAGACTACTGAAGTAAACAATTTTTATTCTTTCTTACCTATGTTTTCATTTCTCATATGTTTGTTTGCAAGGTATGTGTGTAACAGGACTTGATGGATTATGCAGAATGGATGTTGACTGAATTGGCAGAGACAAATTGTTAATGTCCAAGAGTAAGAAGGGGGAGATCATGGGACATGCTCTTATTTATTTTCTTAATTCCTTAATTAGGTGAATGGGGAAGGAGCGGGGGATAATTTAGTGAGGATTTCAGTAGTTGGCAGGGGGAGGTATGATTCAAAGTGGGAAGAACATAATGTTGCTCATACAGGCAGGTAAGGATTTTATTATATCTGGCATTTGATACTTACTAAATGTTAGTTAGATGAAGTTTAGCACTTGCAATGAGAAAGAAACAATTATTAGAAAATCAGAGAGAATGGCTTTAATATAAGGACAGTAATTTCAACATCAGTAAAAGGTCCTGTTTCAGTGATGACCAAGATGATGCCCCAAGTCATTAGTATACTCCAAAAAAACCTATTATAAGTGACAGTAGTATACTCCAAAAAAGCCTATTATAAGTGACAGGTGGAGAAGGAACTGCCGAGGGATCTTGTTGGGAAAGAAGTGATAGTACTGAAAAAGCAGTGGGAACCCATGTAGTGGGTGTGTACTCATAGCAACAGGGAGCAAGATGGTAGTGACCGCATAGTGATGATATAAGCAGATCACCTCAGTGGCAATAGCAAGAAAATTGAAATTACTGAGAAGAATGTATCAGCCACCCTGGCATGCCACCAAGGAAAGGGAGATCTCATGGAAAATAGGAGTCCAGTCACTTTGGCGGGAGTTTAGATCTAGAAGTAGCCATTGTGATACTTATTATCATACCTCTCTGTACCATTAGTTCGCATAGAAGACTTGGTCAGGAAGAAACCAGGCGGGCTGATCACTTACTTGAAAGGCGGGTTTCTGAAATTGGCTTTTAAATGCAACCTTAAATAAAGGGCAATGGCTGTAGTTTATAAGGTGTGATAAAAATATTTTGGATATTTACATTAAAAATTTATTACAGCAAAAGACACACTGTCATTAATCCCCCTCAAAATACTCCCCCTCACTTTGAGCCCGCTTATCCCATCATTCTTGGCCATGTGTTTTTCACTATAATTTTTTAAAATGTAAACATTCAACGTATTTTTCAGTCACCCTTGTGTGGTGTTATGCATTTTGTTAGGGGTGCATATAACGGAGCATACCACAGCTTAAAATCTGCTCTAGGGAAAAGTCATCACCCAGTGCAACGAGCGAGCAGTGCTCAGGTGTTTTAGGGTAAACCTTTTCCGCTGCCACCGAAGGGAGAGAAACGTGAGATAAATGATTCTGTAACACTCTGTGACTTTTTACAATGTCAACTTTTGTCTAATAAACCCCAAGAATACAATTCTGTTCCTTCTTCCTTCCCGCCCTTCCTTGCTGTCTTTTTGTGATGCTGGGGATTGAACCCAGGAACTCTCTGTCTCCGAACTAACAACTAACCCCACCCCTAGTCTGTTTTAGTTATTTAATTTTGAGACAGGGTCTCACTAAGTTGTCCAGGCTGACCTTGAGCTTTCTATTCTCTTGCCTAAACCACTGTGCCCAGCTGTAATTCTGTTTCTTAAACTTCAGGTTTTGCAATTTCAAGATGATTTTTGAATTTTTAGTGATGTAGCTATATATAACTTGATTTTAAAGATTGCAATTATGTGCAGTCTTTCTAGATTTTTGCATTTTCTGATTTTATACTGCTTAGCATGTTTCACTAATCCTTTCTATTTTCTTTTTTCTTTCCTTTTCTTTTCTTTTTTTTTTTTTTGGTGCCAGAGATCAAACTCAGGGCCTTGTGCTTGCCAGGCAAGCACTCTAACCACTGAGCCAAATCCCCATCTATCAAAATTTTATTTGAAGATAGCTAGACTGTTATAGAAACTCCTACATTTTAAAAAATATAACATTAGTTTAGTTCAAAAGCAAAGCTTACCTGGTATGGTGTGAAATTATTAGGGATATCTCCAATCCCATTATTTTGAGGCTATTGGCTCTCGGACAGAATAGAAAGGAGTGATAATGGTGAGTTTTAATTAAATGTTAAGTCACAAATTGTAATCTCTATTTGAAATATTATCTAACTGTATGATAGGTACTTGACAAATATTAGATTTGTGAATTACTGAAATGCTTATGAGTAAAATTGCTAGAGCTTATGCAAGATATCTCAACTATCAGAAGTGGTTTTGTCAGTTTTATTTCTGGTAACTAAGTAGAATATTTTAAGGGCAAAAGTACAATTAGGTCTTTGTCAGGTATGTTCTCTGAGTAATGATTAATTTCTCTTTTATTCATGGGGGCAACATGGCCAGGGAGAAGTGTGTCTTTTTAATTACAATGCTTGCCTGGTTATATTTTCAACTATCTTTTTTTTCTCTTTGAAAATTTTCTTTTTTAATATGCTGGCTTTATATATTATGTCTTATCTGTGCACCTACATAGTCCTTACTTCAAGATCATGTCTACTTTTTTGTTTCTTTTTAAATAAAATATTTTAAGCATACAGAAAAGTAGAGGGACCAATATAACAAAGATCCATATAGGGATCAATTAGCTAGGTAAATTTTTTTTTTATCATTTTCCATTTTTGTTTCAGATCCTTAACAAAAAAGATAAGAAATAAAGCTCCCAGTACATCCACAATTGCATTCTCCTCCTTTCCTCTCTTGAGTGAAGTACTGTCCCAAATTTGGTGTTTATCATTTCAATGACTATTTCTCTACTTTTCTACAACTGTATATATGAATACACACATATAATGAGCATAGATATATATGTATGTGTATAAAGAGAGAGAATGAATGATAGTCGTGTACTTTTGAAATATTGTTGTATTTCTTCAGTTTACATTTTTGTTACATGTCATGCTTTGCACATTTACTTGCTCTAGTATCTGCCATTATGAAACACTTTTTAAAAATTAACTACTTCCACCTTATATGTCATTCCAACTACCACTCATTTCTCTGCTCTTTATTAAAAGAAAACTCTTTGTAAGAGTTTTGTTTATTGTTCTTCCTTTCATTCATTCTTGAAGCAGTGCTAGTCTTTGTCTCCATCAGCCCATGCAGCTCACTCTTACCAGGGTCTTCTGTGGCACTCTGCACACGCCGAATTGCCATTTCTCATTTCTTAGCTTAATCTCTCAGCAGCACGTGACACACTTGATTATTCCTTTCTTCGTGTAACACTTTGTTTTCTAGGTCACTACACCTTCCTAGATTTCCTTCTATCTCTGGGCCACTCCCTTTTACTTCTTCTGTCACATCCTCATTATTACTATTTTTTACTTCAAAATAAATTGAACAGAAAAATATAGAATGAAAGGTAAACACCCACCCACAAATAAAGCATATAAAACTTTAGATATGTTTATGTGCGTGGTTCATAGATGAAAATAGTACCTCAATTTAAGTAGTGTTTATTTGTTTCAAAATGATTTGTATTTAATTTGTATGCTTCCGATTTCTATTATTTGTAGATTTCCCCGTTGTGTTTTATTGTTTTTATTAATTTGTGTGTGTAAATTAAAATCATCAGACCTGTTTGGTCCATCATGTGTATTGTAGTATTTCTTAGTTTATCAATTGCTTTTGGACTTTGCTATTTTTGAAGTAGAGACATTTATTTTTTTCCATAATCAGATTTAGTAACCTTTTATGGTTTCTGGTTTTTAGGTACTGTTTGACTTCTTTATTGCATAATTATAAAAACTTGTGCTTGAGTTTTCTTTTGGTATTCTTTTAGCATCATATTTTACCTTTAAATCTTTGATCCTTCAAGAATTTATTTTAGGGTAAGAAGTGAAACAACATACAACCTATACATTTTTAAAAAATACTTAAAAAAAACCCAGAAAAACCAAATGGCTACCCAATTGTCCCCAAATAATTTAATCATCTTTTTTTCTTACTCATTTGAAGGGCCACCCTACTGTAAATCTCTGTGTTTGAGTTTCTCACAAGATCTTGAAAGAATTTATTTTTTATTTTTCAAACCATTGCAGTGGTTCCTTCAATTGATATTGAAACTACTCTTTCAAAAATAATTTTTATAATTATCATTTTATAATTATCACATCAAGCAGCCATGTCTTGCTTGGTCTCAGTAGAATACTTTTGACATTCCTCTTCAATCTTTATCTCACAATTCTTTCTGCTTTCTGTTCTCTCTCTTTTCCTTGCTAGCTTGTCTTTCTTTGTTTCACTGGGATTCCACATTCTCATGGCAACTATACTCTTGAGCAATATTTCCTAATCTCATCACTTTACCTCTCACTTAACTGTTCAGTTATGTCATAGTTAAATAAATGTTCACATCAAATTTGGTTCCCTTTTCTTTCAGTGTTTTTCCTTATTCTCTACGCCCCGTATCACTTGATATCGTCATTCCCATTACCTGACTAGATTTTATCTTTGATATACCCTTCTCTCTGTAATATCTGTCAGTGATCTTTAAGTCAATAAATCCTAGTTGTCCTGGCTATCCCAATACCCCTGGTCTGGGCTCTTATCTCAAGACTTGACTATAAAAGTAGTGTCTTAACTGGTTTTCAAGCTTACAGTCTATCTCTTTCTTACCCACCCCCATATTTAAGCCAGTGTTAATTTATATATGTGTATGTATGTATATATCAATATATTTAATAGTATAACTTTATATATAATATATGCATATATTAATATATGCATATATTTAACTCTGGTTTAAATTTGATAGCATGTGTTTACTGTCTTTTCCTTTCTAACCCACTTAAAATGAGAATAAGCAAATGAAAAAATTCATTAGCAGAAAAAGGCCATGAATAGATGCATTGACAGATACAAGGTGGAAACTAATTTTTACTTAGGACAAAGGAAGTTACAACTTTGACATCTCTTTTTACATGAACGTATGAGAGAAACTAATTCTTCCCCTAGAACTTTTATCTCAAGACTTGGAGGTACCTGGTCTGTGGAAGGCAGGGATTTATCATGAGACTGAAAACACATTTTATTTGTCGTAGGTCTATAGTAAGTGGCTGGAGCCCCACGTCCTATTGTCTCATGTCTTACCCTTCAGGAGACCAGAGAGTTTATAATCTGGAGGTTTTTCGTGGGACTGCCCCAGACCCTGGATATCCAGGTGCAGGAGGGGTGTTGGTTGAACCAAGAGGATTGTATCGTCACTCTGTTGGCAGGATCTGGCTTGCCATGCCTATATCTATCTAGGTTGCAATTGCTATTTTTCATTCCAGGTGACCCTGGCATCCATCCCAAGCCTGTAGGGACAAAATTGTTTAGGTAGTCAGCCAAGTAAGTTTTGCTGGCCACTGATTCAGGGACTGTTCTTTAACTGATGTTGAGTAGGTTAATAGTTTTTAAGGAAGGCCAAATGTGTTCCAGTTTTCCATGATCCACCCTTTTATAGCTTACTCTGTACATCTCTTCCTCCTGCCTTGGGGTGTGGGAATCCATCTGTCTTGCTGCCACCCAAGACATGCTTCTGCCTTTAAATCCATAATAAATTGAACCTTTTGCAAATTTATTCTCCATAATTCTGTAGGCTGGAAGTCCAAGATTGAATTGCCAGCCTCTGGCAAGGGCCTTCTTGTTGCATCATCCCTGGGGGGAAGGTAGAAGGGCAGAGGAGAGAGGGAGGGAGAGAGGGCAGGGGAGAAATTGAGTATGTATAAAAAGGAGTCAAACTGTCCTTTTATAAGGAACCCACTCCCATAATATGGTGTTCCTTCATGAGAGTGATGCCCCATGACTCAAACACCTCCCATTAGGCTCCACCCATCAACATTGCCATGTTGGCGATCAGGTTTCCAACATAATGCACTTAGGGGAGGAGAAACCATAGCATGGATTGAAAAAAAGTTTGCATGCATAATTTTGGGACATTTATATTCCATGCTAGATTCAGGGCATGAAATACTTAATTTACTAGAGTTCTAAAAAAGTGATCCAAATATAGTTGTTGTTTTCCCCTTTGCAATATCCCCTAAATTTGAGAAGCCTAAAACAAATAAAAAATTTCAACATCTCCAAATTCTCTCACCACTTCAGCCTTTTTTTTTTTTTAAGAAAAGGTAGATCAAAGGTCAGTTGATTTTGAGATGCTTAAAAATTTTTCGTCTTATTTAGGCTACTTGATTTCTCGTGTTAAGAAGAGTATACACAGAAATATGACTAGGCAAATAAACATACATGCTGATTTGTTCCCTTTTTGAAGTTATGAAGACCCAAGAAATAGAGTACTTTTTCTACATCTTTTTCTTAAGGGCCTGGGAGAGGGTTGGGGACAATGAAGTACACTTCCTCCCACCTTGTTTAATTATATTGCCTGTATAGCTTTATAATAAACAGTTTTATGAACTAAGTTGCATGTAATATATTTTGTTTTCCCAATTTAATAAGTTGATTTACTAACAAGGAATATTTAAGTAAACTGTATAGTTTGCTTCCTAACAAATTTAAACAGAAAAAATGCATAAAATATACTCTACCTTTTCAGTGTCATTCATCAACTAAAAAGAAAGACATTAGATACAGTTCATTTTACCAAAACTCACATTCTCTTTTCCCACAAGAACAAGAGCCACCAAAACAGTTCTGTGGAAGTCAAGAGCAACAATATTCCTACCCATTACTTTGTCTTTGAGATTTCAATGTGCTGTAGATTTCTAGCCTGTATTTTAAGCATCTGCTTCTCAAATTGTGGGCACAATTTATGGGCTTCTCGGGTTGGAAGTTCCACTGGGAACATGGCATTAGTGCTGTATCTGTATCCACCTGGCAAGTGTTTTTGCCTCAGCTCTTTGAGTCTAATTTCTTTTGTCTCACCTTACTTCCCACACTCCTCAGATGTTCTGGTTCTGAGTTTAATATAACTTCCTGTATATTTGATTGAATTTCCATGGTTACTGTAAACTAATGACTTCACATGAAATTTAGCCAATACTATTTAGTGATTTACTGTCGGGTTTTGCATATATATCTTGATTATTTCACTTTTTAAAAAAGATTCAGTTTCTTAATTTTCATAAGAAGTAATTAATATGCACATCAGGTACATGGACATACATTTCCCTTTAATAATGAAATATAAAAATATTACAAAAATAGCAAAAATTTGCAAGTTCTAATATTGATTTTCATAATAAATATTGGCTTCTTTTCCTCCTGAACAGGTCATTATCCAACTATTAGAGGTGATGGATCATCTACATAGAGGGGAATTGGTTGCTGCAATACTCCATAACCGGTATATTTATGAAAACAATTTACCTTTCATAAATTTATATCTTTCCTACCTATTTATACACTTAACATAACTATTACTCAATGAGTATTTGTTAAATACCTAGAAAAATATACGAAGTATTTACTATATATGTGAATAAGAGAATGACTGACTGATAAAGAAGTGGAATAAAGAGAATGTTAGTGACCATTTGTCCTGAGCTAATGAAAAAATAAGAAGGTACAATTGGAAAATATAATTGATACAATTTGTGAGCACCTAGTATATTGTAAATAGAGATCTGTATTTGGAGTTTTGGTTTTAAAAGCACATCTGTGCATAAATACAGATTATACATATTTTAGGAATAGATGTAACAACCTACTTTTTAGAATAGGATTGCCTGTGATTGTGTGCACATTTCTTTTCATAAAATTCCAGTTAAAAGCTTCTCAGGGAGTTGCTGTGAGACATTTAGTGTTTCTTATGATAATATAGGATTTTAAATTTATGGTTTAAAGAGATGCATCCTTGTATATTAGGAATAGTGTTTGAGTGGTCAGTATTCTGGCTCTAGTGCTTGCAAACAGTCTAGTCTTGGGAAATCTGCTTCATTGTTCTGTGCTTTCATTTCCTCATTTGTGAAGTAGAGCTATTAATAGTACCTATATCACAAGATTGTTGTGAAGATTAAATAAGTGCAGTATGGCATATGTGTGTATGTAAAGTTTGTGTGTGTGTATAAGTGGAAAGAGCACATGAGGGAGCAAGCATGGCAAATAGTAAGTGGTACATGAATGCAAGTCTTATTGAAATGTAGATGTGAGATTTAAAGTATTTTTAAAACGTAGTGCAGTCAGCACTACATAATAACACTTCCATCAGTAAAAGATCGCATATGTAACGGTGTCCCATAAGGTTATAATAGAGCTGAAAATTCCTATCACCTGGTGATGTAGCCATGCCAATATCACAGGGCAATGCGTTGCTCATGCATTTGGGGTGATGCTTGTGTAAACAACCCTACTGTGCCACCTGTTGTATAAAAGTATTAAGCATACACTTACGTACAGTATACGATATTGATAGTGATGATTAATGAGTAAGTTACTGGTTTATGAATTTACTATACTTTTATCATTTTTAGAGTGTATTCCTACTTATATAAAAAATTTTGCTGTAAAACAATGTTACACTGGCAGCAGACTCATACACGATGCATTTACTATGTCTCTTCATTGCATCAAGAGACCACGTAGAGTGATTGACCTACACCATCTAGGTTTGCATAAATGCACTCTCTGTTGTATATACAGTGGCAAAATCATCTAGCAATGTATGTCACAGAACATATCCCTGTCATTAAGTGATGCAAGACTGTGCTTGTGTTTCAGTGTTCTGAAGTACTTTAAAATACAGATGTATTGTAAAAGGAAGAAGATGGGAAAGGATGAATTAGGAAGAAAACATAACATAAAATCACTACTATTTGGCAGATACTGTAGAATGAATTTTACATGATAATCTTGTTAAATATATAAGGGGTGCCTGTTTTTGGAATATGTACCGTTGCCTGCTCAAGGGCAAAATACCCTTATAGAGGCTGTCAGATGGACTTGCTCAAATTATAGAAAGCAGGAGAATCATAACAAGGATAAAGTATGGCCATGTTGGCTGAAGAGATAGAAGAGTAGAGGAGAATATGTTGAATTCCTTATTACATGTATCAGTGGTACCTTTTTATTGCTGTATAATATTTCATTGTTTAAATATACAGCAGTCTATCACATTTTCCAGTTGATGGTCTTTTAAATTGCATTCAGTATTTAGCTATTATGAAAAAAAGACTGTTATTGACATTGTGTATAAATTTTTTTTTATTGCATACAATCATTTCCTTTAGATGATATATACAAGGAATAGAATTGTTGAGTACTCTTGGTACTATTAATCTTTAATTTTAGCTATTATCAGAGTGTATAGTGGTTTCTTATTATGATTTTTACTTTGTATTTTTCTGGTATGTTTTATATGACTGTTTTAATATGTTTATTAGCTATTTATTGGAGATCTTTAAAAAATGTATGTTCATATCTTTTACACATTTAAAATGAGTTGTTTTATATTGATTTTTAGATTCTAATTTATTCTGGATATTTAAGCATATGTACTTTGAATATTTTTCCAATTTCTGACTTGCTCTCACATTTTATTACTTATTCATCATTTGATAGCAGTAGTTTTTTCCTTCAAAGCTCAATTTTATCATTTTTTCTTTTATGCTTGCTTCTTTTATTTTCTCGCTCAAGAAATCTTTACCTTTCCAAATTTTAGGCTTTGTTTAAAACTTTTTACAATGTTAACCCTCATATTATATAGGCATTCTTGACCAGAAATCAAAGACATGAACTTATGACCTAGATCTCACATAGAGCTGAGTAATTAATAAGAACCCTTTATAAAACAAAAGTTCCTTTGTACTTTTAATTCTAAGCTAATACTTTAGTAAATGCAGGGTAACTGAATGATTACTAGAGCTAAGCCAGATGAGGCATAAGGAACTAGTCTTATGATCCCTAGTTTATAACACAAGGACTTTTGATTTGTATATTTAATGGATTTTCTTATAAAAAAGACCACTTCATGGCAAACACATAATTCCAATTATAAATAAACCGATCCAGAGCACAGAAAATGATAGCAAGGTACACAGTTCATTTTATGCCACTGTATAATTTAGATATCAAAACCTGAGAAAATATATATATAGATTGTGAATAATTTTTAAATTCTAAATAAAATAAAATAAAAAACATTCAGGAATATATGAAAAATTAATCCTTCTTGACTAACAAAATTTTATCTTACTATGAGAATGGTATAATATCATAAAGCTTATTCATATTATACATCATATTAATAGATGTCATAAAAATACTTAAGTAATGCTGAAGATGCTGAAAAATTAAATTTCCATTTTGAGAATAAAAGAGAACTTTTGAGAAGTTAGTGGTAGAAACTTTCTCTCTTAACTAGAAAAATCTCTCTCTGAAACTAACAATCCAAAATCATCAGTGGTAAAATGTAAGAGTTCTTGCTAAAGCAGCAACAAGATAGTGTTGCTCACAATCGCCAGCATTTAATATATATGAATAAATTTTGGTCAGTGTCAATAAAGAGACAAAACTGTCAGTTTTTAGAAGATAAATGGCACTGGGAAAACTGGGCCAAAGCATGAAACTAGACCTTTATACGTATTATACCACACACAAGTGTAAGTAAAAATGGATTAATGACCTCAGTGTAAGACCTGAAAGAATAAAACCCTGAGACAAAAATGTAGAGGGAAAACTCATTGATATTGACCTTGGCAGTGATTTGGGTTTCACACCAAAAATTCTCACAATGGAAACAAAAATAAACAAGTTGAGCATACATAAACAACTTATATATAGGAAAGAAAACAAAATAAAAAAACAGCCTACAGATTAGGAAAAATATTAGAAAACCATATACGTGATGAAGGGTTAATATCTAAAATATGTAAGGAACTTACAAAACTCAAGAGCAAAACAAACAAATAACATGATTTAAAAGCAAGCAACATAACTGAATAGGTTTTTTCCCCAAGATGACATACAAATGGCCAACAGGCATATGAAAAGGTGCTCAACATCAGCAACTGTCAGAGAAAAAGAAATCAAGACCACACTATCTCCTCTTACCTGTTAGAAATGGCTCTTATCAAAAAGACAAAAGATAATCCTCAGCACCCCCCAAAAAAAGTAGATAATTTTTTTTAAATAAAATGAACCTCTTAATAAGTTGGGAAAAAAAAGAAGTGTTGACAAGGATAAAGATAAAGGGAATCCTTACACTGCTGGTGAGAATCCACATCAGTACATCCATTATGGAAAGCAGCATAGAAGATCCATAAAAAACTAATATAGAAGTATCATGTGACTCAGAAGTCCCTCGGTTGGGTATATGTCCAAAGGAAATGAAGTCAGTACTTTGTTGAGATATCTGCACTCCCACATTATTAGGGCATTATTCACAATAGTCAAGCTATACAGAAGCCTTCAGAGGATCAATAGATAAAGAAATTGTGCGCAGACAGATACAAGGGAATGGGATTCAGTTTTAAAGAGATTCTGTCATTTGCAGCAATATGGATAAACCTCGAATGTATTATGCTAAGAGAAATAAGGCAGTCACAGAAAAGATACTGTATGATCTCAGTTATGTGGAATTTTAAAAATGTAGGTATAGTAGAAAAATGATTACTAGGGATGGAGGATGGGAAGAAATAGAAGTAGGTTAGTTACAGGGTATAAATTTGTGTTTAGAGTGAATAAGTCTAGAGATGTAAAATACAGCATAAGGACACTCCCTAATACTATTTTTTTTTAATTTTTTTATTTTAAACCAAGAACATGTATTGGTACATTCTACATACAATGGTCACATTCATTACATTAATTCTGTACCTATACATGATGTATCTTGGTTCTCCCCCCTCTCCCCCCCTCCCCTTCCCTAATACTATTGTTTACTGAAAATTGGCTAGGAGAATAGATTTTACTTTTACCACATATAAAAGAGGCGTGTGGATATGCCAAGGAAGGTGATAGATACATTAATTCATTTGGCTGTAGCAATCATTTCACTGTCTATGCATAGCAAAACATGCTATATACCTCAAATATATACAATAAAAATAGAAATATAGAAAAAGCAGATAGACTCATATACTGTACCTATAAAAGCTAAGCCTTGAAAACAACACCTTTATTGATGGAATTGATAAGACTTTAAGGATAAAGGAGGCATTTATAGGTAAATGGATGCACCTTGGGACCATATGCTTAAATGAAATAAATCAGACACACATGTTTAAATATTGCATTGTTTCTCTGGTGTGAGAAGCCAAAAGTCTAAATAAGGACCAAAGTGTATAATAGGAATTGGGAAATGGAAAGAAAATGTTCAATAGGAAGGGGAACAAGAGATGGGGAGAGAGAATAGAAGGAAAAATGGAAACAAAGCTTTTGTAAATAAGGAGAAGAAGAGAGGTTGAAGGGAGGGGAGGGGATTGAGGGAAAAAAAGAAGAATCAAGATATATCATGTACAGATGCAAACTCCCTACGATGAATGTGATCACTATGTATATCTAAAATATACCAATAAAATTAACAAAAAAGAAAAATAAAAAAGGTCATCATATCTGGATCTATCATGACCATATTTGATCATGTTCTAAAAGCCTTAAATTGCTAGAGAGAATGAAAATATTAAGGGTTTTAAAAATGATACAGACATCTTATATATAAATGCAAATGGGAAGGATGGCTTGTTTCATTTACTTAAATTAAAATTCAATTTTATCGCTTTTAAATAGATCTTATGATTAAGAAGAATAATATACCGTGTTCTTGGGTGGGAAGAACCAACATAGTGAAAATGGATATACTTCCTAAATTACTATACAGTTTTAACACAATTCCATTAACCTACTTCACAGAATTCGAAAAAGCAATCATGAATTTCATCTGGAACCAGAAGAGACCAAGAATAGCAAAAACAATCCTGAGCAACAGGGGGAAGGCAGGGGGCATCACAATCCCTGACCTGAAACTACACCATAAAGCTACTGTGATAAGAACAGCATGGTACTGGCAAAAGACAGACCTGAGGATCAATGGAACAGATTAGAAGGTCAGAAAGAACTCCAGACACACTCAAATACCTCATCTTCGACAAAGGAGCCAAACACGCTCACTGGAAGAAAGATAGCTTCTTTAACAAATAGTGCTGGACAAATTAGCTTGCCACATGCTGAAAACTAAAACTAGATACATGTCTCTCACCATGTTCTAAACTAAAATCGAACTGGGTCAAAGATCTAAACATTAAAACAAAAACACTAAATCTACTGGAGAGTAGAATAGGAAGAACCCTTGAAGACATAGGGGTAGGGAAAAAAATTATGAACAGAACCCAGACTTCACAGGAAATAATACAAAGAATCAGTGCTTGGGACCACATCCTATTAAAAGGCTTTTGCACAGCAAAAGAAATCACCAATAGACTGTGGTGAAAACACACAGACTGGGAAAATTTTTTTTCTAGCTGTCCCTCTGACAAAAGTCTAACATCTACAATATATAAAGAACTCAAAAAAATCATCCTCCCCAAATTTAAAGATCCAATCCAAAAATGGGCATCTGAAATGAATAAACATTTCTCAGATGAAGAAATAAAAATGGCAAATAAATACATGGAAAAGTGTTCCATATCACTAGTTATTCCAGAGATGCAAATCAAAACAACACTAAGATTCCATCTCACTCCAGAAAGAACAACGATTGTCAAGAAATCAACCAATAACAAGTGCTGGCGGGCCTGCGGGGAAAAAGGAACCCTCCTCCACTGTTGGTGGGAGTGTAGATTGGCCCAGCCACTGTGGAAATCAGTGTGGAGATTCCTCAGAAAACTATAACTAGAGGTTCCATTTGACCTGCTATTTCCCTGCTTGGTATCTTCCCAGAAGAATTAAAATCATCATACCACAGCGATATATACACAACCATGTTCATAGCAACACAATTTATAATAGTTAAGTTTTGGAAACAACCTAAATGACCAACAACTACTGAATGGGTAAAGAAGATGTGTTTTTCCTACACAATGGAGTACTACTCTGCCATAAAAAAGAATAAACTAGAGACATTTGTAGATAAATGGATGCACCTTGAGAACATACTATTAAGTGAAATAAATCAGACACTCATGAGTATACATCAAATTGTTTCTCTGATATGAGAAACTGTAAGTGTAAATAAGGACAAAGAGATGTAATATATATTATATAAAGGGAAGATAATATTCAAAAGAGAGGAGAGCTAGAAAGGGAGAAGGGGGAAAAGAAGAAAGGGAAAGAGGAAAGGGAAAAATGGAAAAATGTAAGTAAACCTGCTGTAAATACGGAAAGGAGAACAGAAGGGACGGTGGGGAAGAGGGGGACAAACCAAGACACATCATGTACAGATACAAAATAACCGTGATGAATGTGATCATTATATATACAATGTACCAATACATGTTCTTGATTAAAAAAAAGAAGAATAAGGCATTTCTGAAGAAAAAAAGTAGTTGGATATAAAGTATTGAAGAATACTACCGTTTGTCTCTATCAGAAATAGCCATTTAGACGATACAGTGGAAAATAATCCATTTAAAGTAGCCACAAGACATAAATGTTTAGTAATAATCTCAACAACAATGTCTAGATCTATATGAGGAAAACTTAAAAATTCTATTCCAAAATAAGACCGAAAACACTTAACAATGCAGTACATGTAGTAATTGCTTATTACTGAAGAAGTGTACTAGTCAAAAAGATCAAATTTTTTTCTGTTTATAGTTTAACAAATACTGTATAACTGCTAAGTGTTAAACATTTTCATTGCTGAAACTGATTAAAAGTGATCAATACTTCTAATTGTCTATGCATTTCGTGGATGTGTTGTCAGTTAATAAATATGCATTACAGAGAAAATTGCAGTAAAAATTAATAAAGCAAATAGAATTATAAAGACATTATCTGGTATTTACAGCATAGGAAAAAGAGGGCCAAATAGTTCAATCACGTTTTATGCCTTTAACAAATATGCAGCATGTATTTTGCAAGGTGCTCGAGATATAGCATGGAGTGATAGACAACACATGGCCTTGCATATACACAGGTAGGGGTGCTTCTCAAGAGTAGTGGAAAGGAAGTTTAGGGTGCTGCCTAATATGTGTGGCATAATATGCCCAGCCCTCATGGCAGGGTTCCTGGGCAAAGTCATGTTTCTGCCATGACCACCTTAGTCCAGGATACCATAGTATCATCTTTTGCCTGAACTCTTATAATAAACTGGACAGTTCATTCTTCTCTAGACTCTAATTGGAGTTGCTTTTCAGAAGTCATATCTCACCATGTTGCCTCTCTGCTTTCAAACTAGTCTATGGCTTTGTCTTGATCTTACAATAATGTCCAATGTAAATCTTATTTTTCAGCACTGGGTATGAGTGCATGAAAAAGCCTGATGCATTCCTGGAGCTTTAATTCAAATTAGCTATATATTGTAATGTTAAGGGTAAAACAGGAAGGGGCTAGTCGTGAGTTTGGAGAGGTAAGTGGAGGCCTGGTTCAGAAGAGTTTGATGTGTCATGCACAGGGATGTACTGAAGTTCTCAAATGGGAGTGATGGGAACAAGTTTATCTTTCCAGAAAGAGCATTTTGGTAGCTGTGTAAATTATTTGAGGGAAGAAATGCAGGGAAATTAGGAAACAAGGTGAATTTTGTCCTAGTCAAAGTAAGAAATGAAAAGAGTCTAAACAAAGGTAATGACAAGTAGGGATGAAGAAGAGGAAATGGATTTGTGAAATATTTAGGGCTAAAATTGACAGTATTAGGTGATCAGTTGGGTTTTTCACACTCTGATCAGAGTGACTTTTTAAAATTGCTAGTCTAATAATGTCACCCAGACTGTCCTCTTTTTTCTGATTTTGAAGCCCAGACTGTATTTAAAACCCAGATTCTATTCCATAGTCTACAGATGCCTTCCCTGATCGATCAAACAGGGAGGTCTGGGAGGGTTTCTTGGCTTCGAAACTCCTTTACAGTCATGATGATTGTCTTATATTTGGCTGTATATTGATGCAGTTGGAGCCTGTTGATGCCGATGAAGAGAGCTGTTTGAACACACCGACTGTGTCCAGTGTACAGTATTGTGTATCTTCTTTAGTGTGTGTGGTACTTGGGATTGAACCCAGAGCCTTCACACTGAGCTATTACCCTGGGCCTTTTGAAAAACACTTTTAGAGATAGGGTCTCACAAAGTTGCTAAGTTGCCCAAACTGGGCACGAACTTGTGTTCCTCCTGTGTAAAACTCTCAGAGCACTAGGATTGTAGGTGTGTGCCACTGTGCCTGGCTGCCATTTTTTATCTTGATATAGTACATAATGGTCATTTTTTGCATAGAAGGTATTTAGTAAATATTGGTGGAAGTTGCAGTATTGATCATCAGTTATTTGTTGCTGATGATTTTATTGATTAGATGGTTTATCCACTCCTACTTATAGTGAAGTAATTGAGTATTAAGTAACAGTCTCTAAAACTGTACAATAGGCTAATTCAATTTAGTTTAGATTCTAGGAATATAATCAGATTTTTTTTCATTTAAAACTTTCTTTTCACATGTTTTTTTCTTTTGAGCCCAGCCTTTTTAACTGGCATATCATGCGTTTTCTTCTTCATAGTGTATGATGTTAAAGGAATGTAGAACAGGAAAATCAAGTCATTTGGTCTTTGACATAGTAAAGGCTCATGTGTTTTCAAACAATATCCTTTTCTGTAAAATATGAGAGTTGGAAGATATCAGTCTTTTTTCTTTTTAGTTTTGAAAGTCTAGAATTATATTTTGGGTCTAGGCACATAATAGGTGTTAAATAAACACTTATTTAATTCATGTCATTGAAAATAAATTTAACAAGATTATCAGACTTCAATAAGTTCTTTGTATTATATTTTTGTAAGCTGTCCTTCTAAAGGTGAATGAAGGTGTTTTTCTGTTATTTTTATTGTAAGTCAAATCCTTGGCTAGAGGACGCCAGGAGGGATAATATCAGAGGGTAGCACACTTAAATACTGAGGCCAGTTGTTTTTTATAAAATGGACTATTTTGGTTCAGAAATTCTGTGGATTTTATCTACTTATTGTTACTGTCATTAGACCTTCAGTAGATGCATTTGTAATTTATCAGCATATTTGTTCCTGTCCCTAAAGAGTTCCATGGTCTCATACAAAGGGCACAAACTTAGTAGCATTGCATGCTTCATCTGTCTAGAGGAATTTTCCAGGCTATAGAAAGTTTTTCTTTTTCTGGGAGATAAATTACCATCCCGATTCCTCTTTTCTTTACCTGTCTCTTGTACTGCTGTTCCTAATTCTGTTTATATTCTCCATATTCTTTCCCTGCAGTCTCATCTACAACCATCATTTCAGTCTTCACCTGTGTGCTGATGGGCTTATATTTATATCTCAAGTCTAAATCTTTTTTGGTGAATCTCAGCCCAAAAGTTATTTATTATCTTTCTCCACCATTTGGGAGATTTGACTCTCTAAATAACATATACTTATTTTAGAATACTTAGAAGAAAATAAAATATATGTAAGGTAAATAATTACCTAAGGTAGTCTCTATTACACCTTGATGTATGTTCATTCAGGTCTTTTAGTACATTTGGAAAAATAAGTTGTAATTGTTGAGCATGATCTAATTATAATGATTTGGTTAAGAGCAGAAACTTTGAAGACTGTCGAATATATATTCCAATCAAGCTTCTTACTTGCTAGGTGAACTATGGAAAATCTCTTTACCTTTCTGAGTCTGTTTCCTCATGTATAAAATAATATCACTGTATGAGATTGCTTTTTCATTAAATAAAATATTTGTAAGATAGTCAAATTCCTGACATGCGATAAACATTCAGTAATGGAAATACTGTTTTATTATACTGTACTACATTGTCATATGTCAATAAAAACTTGTAATAAATAAAATAGCTGCATGTTATAAACTATTCCATGGTATAATTTCTTAATATTGGCTATTGAGGTGATTCTATTTTTGAGGCCTTATTAGTGACAGTGTTTTCCATATCTGCTATAATTTCTCTTTTTGTCTTTCCTTCTATATATATTAATTTTGTTCTACACTGTGTCAAGTCCTCTCTTCACTCCCTCTAATGTATACCTTGTTTGTTACATTGGTTTAGTTTCTTTGCAATTGACCAATATAATTTGTATTTATCTTTATCTTATCTTATTTGGCTTTTTCTTCCTGACCAATGGAGGCTATGTTTTCTTATTCAAAAAGAAACACTGTTTTTCAACACATTTTTATTGGCTCCAAGCTAGTTATTTTTTTGTGGTTCTTTCTTTATTCTCAAAAGAAGGAAGAATCTGCAAATGGCTTTATACTGGAGGTTTCCTTTGTCTGAAATGTTTTTATTAATTGTCTTTATTCTTAGTACCACTTCCTTAGTTCAGGCCAACTAATTTATCCCCTAAATCATCATAATGTCTTTCTCATTTTTTTTTTTTGGTCTCTAGTCCTAGTTTTCTACCTACCATCCTCTGACAGTTCATCCTCATTGTGGATATCGTGATCTTTCTGAAATGTAAATATGTTCATATTGTTTCCTTGTTTAGGTGTCTTCATTGGCTTTCAGTACAAGGCCATCATACCATATGGCTCTTCTCTACCTCGCCAGCCACATCTCCTGCCCCAAGTATATGTTTCAGCATTTCTCCCATACCAGGCGGTCACATGTCCCTGCATATTTCTGTCCTCTTTCTGGGATGATTTTTCTCATATTTTTGCCCCCAAAACTGTTTATCCTTCATGATCCAGCAGAGATTTTAATGCCTTTGTGAAACTTTCACTGACATAGGACCCCTGCCCCAGCCTCTTCTAAGCAGAATTCAAGTTTTCTTTTTTCGTAACTACCATAGCACTGACTCTTATTTCTGTGTTTTGGTAGTTGATGATGAAAGTCACAATAGTAGTAGCAGTTGTGTTGGTAATAGTCACTATAATAAATAACTAACACTTGAATAGCAGCTATATATAGATATATCTATATATCTCTGTATATCTATGTATATGGATACCTAAGTTGTTGATCTCAATTTGTTCCAAACTTGTGTTCGAACACTGAAAAATTCAAGAACTGAACACATTTTTCCTATAAGAAATAATGGAAAACCAAATAATTGATTCTGAAGCCCAGAAATTACACTTATAAATTCATTTTTCTGGGACTTAAACAAATTTCGCAATGATTTCTTCTTTTAACTCTATCATGGTTCTCAGTTTTCCTCTTAGCTTTACTGCTGGTATCACTAACTTTCTTTGGGGCCATCGTGACGATACTTTACACAAATAAAACATGAAAGAAAAGCACAATGACAGATGTTTTAAGGCACTAACACAAGCACAGGCTGTTGTCTCAGCAAGAGTGGCGCTTACACTGAGGCGTCGCCCCTTTGTGTCTGCCGTGAGAGGCAGCACGTGACTCTCTCCCATGACTCACTCTTGGCCCATACAGGTTTTTTCAAATGGGATTTTCGGTTCAGCTATCCAGCAAAGTTATGAACACCAAGCAGATTTTTTTTTTCTTTTGCTGTTCGAGTAATGGGAAGTTCCAGCTTGGAGCCATTTGACAACTGAGGTATATAATTTATCCTGTTCCCATAAGAACCATATAAAGTAGGCACTAGTCATTATTCCCATTTTTTTCAAACAAGAGAAGAGCTGAAACATTTAATAGTACTGAACCCTCAGTATCCATGAGGGATTGATTTTAGAACTTCCCCAGAGATCATAAAATCTGTGTATGTGCAAGTCCCTTATATAAAATGGTATAGTGTTTGCATAAAACCTATGAGCAACCTCCTGTATATGCTAAGTCATCTCTAGATTATTTATAATGCCTAATTCAATGTAAATGTGATGTAAATAGTTGTTGTATTGTTTAGGAAGCAATAACAAGAAAAATAGAACTGTACACATTGAATAGAGATAATTTTTTTCAAATATCATTGTCCCATTGTTGATTGAATCCATAATGTGGAATGCATAGGTATGAAGGGCAGACTGTACTATGTTTATTCCTATGCACACATACCTTTGATGAAGTTTAATTTATATATTAGGCATTGTAAGAGATTAACAATAACTCAAGTAGAACAATTATAATGATATATTGTAGTAAAACTGCCTGCATCACTATTCTTACACATTGGAGCCATTATTAAATAAAATAAGGATTCCTTGAACACAAGCACCACAGTAGCTCACTAGTTGATCCAATAACTGAGATGGGTACTAAGTAACTAGTCCGTAGGTAGTTTATACAGCATGGGTAATCTGGACAAAAGCATGATTCACGTTCCTGGTGGGCTGGAATGGGTTGGTACAAGATTTCAACATGACACAGAATAGCTTGCAATGTAAGACATCATTTGTTTTTTTCTGGAATTTTTTATTTATTAGTTTTGGACTACCATCGGCTGAGGTGACAATAGGAAGTGAAACTCTGGCTATTGCACATGTGACAAGGAATAAAGACCCATATAGTAATTCAGAGCCTTAATCAAGATGGATGTTTTTAAAACTATATTGTCAGAGGAATTTTCCTGTGCTTTTCTTAAATTTCTTAAATTAACGTGTCATATGGTATTTTGACTCTTTCTTCCTACAACACTTCATTTTCCTTGTACTATTGCTTTATTTCAGATTAAAATGTACAGAAAAAGTAAACTCCTTACTTATCCCATTTCTGTGCCTGCCATTGAGGATCAGCTATGAGAATTTAAAGGTTTGTGACCTATAGGTAGCTCTATGATAACCTGCCATCCAAGTTAAGGAAATGTGTCCTTCTTTCCTAAGAATCTTTTTGTGTATTAAGAAATTAATTCTCTGGGACTGGGGATTTAGCTCAATGGTTAGAG